>WOVY01010536.1:0-195936 GCA_013436015.1 Rhipicephalus annulatus | reverse complement strand
TGTCAGCTGAGTTATGGTACTAAAATTCACGTCGGAAACCATGTTGTGCATTGGACAGAATATTGTTAGTTTCGAGAAAATTGATGATGTATTTGAATACAATATTGTCACGTCACTCCAGGGGGTGTCGACAAGATTTACTGACGTCTGAGCAACAGGGCTCTAACCAAGCGCGTCGGTTGGGCCTTGTTTCCAGAGCGAGGGCCCACGTGCACTTCTTTCTTCTCTGTGGTGTGGGCCTTCACCTTGGCATACGACCCACTACTAGAAAGAGGTGGCAATATTCCCCTCAACAACAAAAAAAGAGCATCGTCCCGATGCTGCAAAGTTATTGAAAAAAAAACAAAGTAGTTTAAACAATGAAAAAGGGCACCAATATTGAAATGTTAGACGCGATAAGTTCACCAATGATGAGGCAATTGTCTGAGCACAAATAAAAAAAAACACAGGAAAAGTGGTCTTTTAGGAACGCGCAAATAGGGCTTCATGCGCACCACGTGAACTATGTCAGAGGTCGGTTGTTTTCGTTGTACCCATCGTGACGACGTAGCGTCCGGAACCACTTCGTAGTTTTACGTCGCTCACGCGGCGCAATACTTTATACGGACCGAAGTATCTGCTGAGCAACTTTTTCGGAGAGGCCACGGCATCGAACAGGGGTCCAAATCCAAACTTGGTCTCCCGGTCTGTAAGATACGTCATTGTGACGCATGTTGTAACGTCGTGCATCAACCTGTTGCTGCTGACCAATGTGTAGCCGGGCGAGCTGGCGAGTTTCCTCGGCACGCTCTGCTAACTCTCTCTGCGTCAGTTGTTATTGATCGGCGCCTTCACAAGGAAGCATCGCATCCCAGCATCGTCTGAACTTCGCGGCCGTAGAGAAGGCGAAACGGTGTAAATCGGGTCGTTTCTTGAACGGCGGTGTTATAAGCGAACGTCACATAAGGCAAAATGCGATCCCATGTTTTGTGTTGGACGTCGATGTACATGGAGATCATGTTTGTGACTGTCTTATTTAGTCGCTCGGTTAAGCCATTGCTCTGCGGATGGTAAGCAGTCGTCGTTCGATGCCTAGTGTTACTTAGTCGAAAAACTTCATCAATAAGTTGTGCAGTGAACGCTGTTCCTCTGTCGGTTATCACTGTAGATGGAGCACCGTGGCGCAGAACAATGTGGCACATGAAGAACTGTGCTACCTCAGAAGCCGTGGCTCGTGGTATCCGCCTGTGTCTCAGCATAGCGGGTCAAAATAGTCAGTTGCAACAATGACCCATTTGTTGCCGTCAGACGATAAAGGAAATGGGCCGAGAATGTTCATGCCAACTTGGTCAAATGGCTTGTGGGGTGGATCAATTGGCTGAAGTAATCCAGCCGGCTTGCTTGGTGGCGACTTTCGACGCTGGCATTCGCGACAGCTTTTAACGTACTGCTTCACGCTTGCAGAAAGTCCAGGCCAGTAGTACGCCTCACTTACTCTGGCGAGCGTTCCGCGAGTAACCTAGATGACCAGATGTGGGCTCGTCATGACACGCAGAGAGGACTCATCCCGCATGTCCTTCGGAACGACGAGGAGGTAAGCGCGGCTCGTAGGACGGGCGTTTTTTTTTGTACAGGACATTATCTCGGAGGCAGAAAGATGTCACGACGCGAGATAGATGGCGAGGTATAACGGCGCTATGACCCTCCAGATAGTCGATGAGCGGTCGAATCTCTTCATGCTCTCGCTGGCGTCTGCTCAAGTCAGATGCTGATGCTGATGCTGATGACCTCTGATGGATGGCGCTTACCCACAAAGGGGGATGGGCCAAGAACCGGGCGGCAGGATACTTATACGAAACTAAACTCAGATGAGCTAAGGGCGCCCAGGAAACCGTCATCGTCCTCTTCTTCTTGATTGACTAAAGGTATGGGTGCACGTGACAGCGTATCAGCGTCTTCATGCTTCCGTCCAGAATTATATACGATGGTAACATCAAATTCCTGTAGACGCAAGCTCCATCGGGCCAGTCGTCCAGAGGGATCACGAATGTTTACCAACCAGCAGAGGGCATGGTGATCCGGTCACCACTTTAAATGGACGACCATAGAGGTACGGACGAAACTTGGTGATCGCCCACACTACTGCGAGACACTCTTTCTCTGTGGTCGTGTAATTCACCTCGGTACGGGACAGTGAGCGGCTGGCATAAGCTATGACTCTTCTTTGCCGTGTTGATGCTGGACGAGCACTGCGCCGAGGCCGATGTTACTGGCGTCAGTGTGCACCTCTGTGTCAGCATCTTCGTCAAAATGAGCAAGAACAGGGGCTGATTGCATCCCGCTGTCGTAGCTCGGCAAAAGCAGCCTGTTGTTCGGTAGCCCATACAAACGGTGTGTCGTCGCGTGTAAGGCGAGTCAAGGGTTCCGCTATCTTCGAAAACCCTCTAATAAATCGTCGATAGTAGGCGCACAAACCCAGAAAGCGCCGAACAGTCTTTTTGTCTGTAGGATGCGGAAACGCGGCTACAGCGGCAAGTTTGTCGGGGTCGGGGTCGTACTCCATTCGCATTGACTACATGGCCAAGGAATTTGAGCTCTTCATAACCAAAGTGACACTTCTGCGGTTTGAGTGTAAGATCTGCTGATTGAATAGCCTGTAGCACACTCCTGAGGCGGTGAAGGTGTTGCTTGGAAGGTTTCAGAAAAAACGACATCATCAAGGTATACCAGACAAGTTTGCCACTTCAGACCAGTAAGCACAGTGTCCATCATTCGCTGGAAGGTTGCGGGCGCTGAGCACAAACCAAAAGGAAGGACTCGAAATTCATACAGGCCATCAGGGGTCACAATGCCGTTTTTCTCGCGGTCTCGCTCGTCAACCTCAATCTGCCAGTACCCGCTTTTTAAATCCAAAGAGGAAAAATAGTGGGCGTGGCGTAATCTGTCTAACGAGTCGTCGATGCGTGGGCAGCGGGTACACGTCCTTTTTAGTCACGCTGTTCAGCTTCCGGTAATCGACGCAAAAACGTAGCGTTCCGTCTTTCTTCTTGACTAGGACGACCGGAGAGGACCACGCACTGTTGGAAGGCTCGATGACGCCGTCGTCAAGCATTTCTCGAACTTGCGTACGAATGGCTTCTCGTTACTTCGCTGACACACGGTAAGGATGTTGGTGTACTGGGCGGGCGTCGTCGTAAGTGATGATTCTGTGCCTAGTGATCGAAGTCTGGTGCACCTTAGAGGAAGCAGCGAAGCATGACTTGAATTCAAGCAAGAGTTTACGCAGTGCTGTCTGGTTTCTGGTGTGAGGTTAGAATTAATATCGATATTGTTTAGAGACGTATCGGCGGCCTCCACTGCTTCCGACGAGAAGCAGATGGGAATGGTTCCTAATTCATCTGCAAACGCTAACGAAGTGCCACGGAAAAGGTGTCGGTGTTCGTTGCTGAAATTTGTAACGAGCAGTTGAGATCGGCCATCACGTAGCTGTATGATACTCCTAGCCACACAAACACTTTGAGTCAGCAGGTGTTCAAAATTACTTTCTGCAATCGCTTCACCATTTCGCAATCCACAGCATGTGACGTCGACAATAACACTGGCTCTTGGAGGAAGCGTTATACTTTCAGCAGAAACACGAAGAACGTCGGTACGTTGTTGGTCGTCCTGCTTGTCGATTGCTCGGTCGGCTGAGAAGGTGATGCGATTCTCTTGAAGATCAATGACAGCTCCATATTCGTGCAGGAAGTCAACACCAAGAATAACGTCGCGTGAACATTCACGGAGCACAAGGAAACTTCCTACAAAAGTATGACCGCAGACCCGAACTCTACTCGTGCAGGTTCCAAGCGGAGAGACGGTGTGGCCACCAGCCGTTCGAATCACGGAGCCATGCCAAGGCGTGATTACCTTCTTTAGTTGTCTGGTCATTTTCCCGCTTAGTATCGAATAGTCAGCCCCGGTATCAACTAAAGCACCTACTGCATAGCCATCTATCAGCACCGGTATATCCAGAGAAAGCCGCACATATCGCTCAGTCGAATCTACACACCCTTTACTGTTAGCGTCGATCGGAGGTCTTCAGCACGTCGACTGCCAGCGACCCTCGCCTCCAAGGGTCGCTTGCGTTAGTTTTTCCCGGCGGGGACTGGAGAACCGTGCGCCAGCATGGCGCTGTGGCGAAGATGAAAAGCGCCTCGGCGACGGGGGAGCGCGACTGCCGTCCAGAAGGCGGCGGCATGCGCTGTTGAGCCAGGTAGTCCTCAATGTCCCGGGGTCGCTGGCCATACCGAGGAGGCGCTGAATATACTGAAAATCCGCGCACCCCGAGGCGCCGGTATGGACACTGGCGGTACAAATGGTCCGCTTCACCGCAGTGGAAGCACAAAGGTCGGCGATCAGGAGTGCGCCAAACATCAGATTTCCGAGGCGAAGCACGTCTGTCGCCAAGGTAGTGTGCTGGTTGTTCCGCAAGATGCACAGGGCTGGCGTAAACGAGGGGTGGCGGTGTGCGTGTGTTCTCGTAGTACCGTAGAGGCTGCGCCGACTGAAGTGAAACCGTAGGAGGTGCCTGAACAAACAGCGGGGAAGAGGAAGCTGGGCGTTTCAAGGCTTCTGCATAGGTCGGACGGTGGTAGTCAGCCGAAGCGGGTGTGGCGTTATTCAGACTCACAGGGTCACGAAGGGCATGATGCAGCTCGTCCTTGACGATGCTTGCAATGGAACTCACCGTAGGTAATGGTGGTGTGGCAGCCTTTTGCAGCTCCTCGCGTACTATGGAGCGGATAAGGTCGCGCAGACACTCGGTGTTGCTCCCAATATTCGTTAGAACTTGAGCAGTGGACGTGTTCACTTGCCGCTCATACAGGGTGGATCGATGCTGAAGCATCTTTTCCATCGTGACAGCTTCAGACAAAAACTCGGCGACCGTGTTCGGAGGGCTCCGTACAATACCAGCGAAAAGCTGCTCTTTAACTCCCCGCATCAGGTGACGCACCTTCTTTTCTTCTGTCATACTCTGATCGGCTCGTCGGAACAGGCGCGTCATATCTTCCACATAGGTCATGACAGTTCATTGGGCATCTGGATGCGGGCCTGGATCGCTCGTTCCGCTCGTTCGTGGCGATCAGCACTTCTGTAAGTATCCAAGAGCCGGCGGCGGAATTCGGGCCACGATGTCATCTGTTCCTCGTGATTCATGTACCAGGTACGTGCTCCATCCTCTAAATAGAAGTACACACGTCGTAGTTTGGCCGCGTCGTTCCAGTCGTTCAAAGCAGCCACGCGCTCGAAGTCGACCAACCAGTCCTCGACGTCTTCGAGCTCGGTGCCATGAAACGGTGTCGGAACCTGCGGACTTTCGAGGGTGTACCGAGTCACCGGGGGTTTTCCGTACCTGTTAGAGTGGTTTGAACGGACGTGCTCATCATACTGGTGTGAACTATAGGGTCAGCTTCGGGAGGCAATCCCCTGATCCTGCGGCTTGTCCGATGAACGGGAGTGTTGACTCGAACTGGGCTTGTGGTGCCGCTTCCAGGAGGGGTCTGCAACATCCGTGAGGGGCCTACCCAGCACCTCCACCAGTTGTCACGTCACTCCAGGGGGTGTCGACAAGATTTACTGACGTCTGAGCAACAGGGCTCTAACCAAGCGCGTCGGTTGGGCTTGTTTTCCAGAGCGAGGGCCCACGTGCACTTCTTTCTTCTCTGTGGTGTGGGCCTTCACCTTGGCATACGACCCACTACTAGAAAGAGGTGGCAATATGTTCCAGTAGTTTGCATGAGTGAGAGGTTAATGATATAGGCCTGTAATTTAATACAGATTGCCTACTACCTGATTTGTGGAGTGGAAGGACTTGTGCAATTTTCCACGATGATGGAACAGTTGTTGTTGATAATTATTTGTTGAAAATTACTGACAGGTATTGGCTTGTCCATAGAGAATAGCGAAGAAGAAAAATATTATTAACATTGTCTGGGCTAGACGACTTTTTTGAATCAACATTTAAAATCAAATTCAAAACACCTTCTGTAGACACAAAGACATCATCAATAGAAACAAGCGAGGCATGAAGTGGAGTGCAAGAAGAAATTTCGTGATTATCCTGAGCAAAGACAGACGTAAAGTATTCGTTAAATGCGTTGGCAATGACCTGCGGCTGGCTAGTAGGAGTTTCATTAAGGACGAATGTACTAGTAGAGCATTCCTTTAGCGAGATTGAGCTCCAAACTTGTCGGGGATTATTCTTAACCATATTTGGCAAGGTAAACGAGAAAAAGAAGTCTTTAGCAGTATTTATTTTCCTACAAAATTCCTCCTTCACTGTGTTGAATTCAGCTCTACGCAGGGCATTGCCATTACGATTTGCATGCCTTAGTCTTGATAGTCGACGCTTTGATTGCAGTATTTCTCTCGTTATCCATGGAAGTTCAGTATTTTTTTTAGTTTTTAGTGGTACATGTGTTTCAATACATTCTATAACAAGGTTTTCAAAATAAGACACCAAACTCTTGACATCACCAGTATAGCTAAGTTCTTTAAAAATGTCAAACTAACTGCTTAAGGTGTCAATTATAGACACATCGTTAGCCAGGCTATAATCGTGAAAAGTTGTATATTCATAGCGGCGTTTCGGAACTGTACAATTAAGAGAGATTAGTACAGCTTTATGATCAGAAATATCATTATGACCTGAGCTGTACACCGCCTTGTATACAGTAAAGCACTGAGAAAAAACGCAGTCCAGTATAAAATTGTCCCTTGTGGCATCAGTGACAACTTGTTTAAGATCTAAGTTTAGTGAAAAATTAATCACCTTTCTACAAATTGATGAATCGGTGCCCAAAGTGGAAAGCGATGGCCATGAAATGCCAGGCACTATAAAGTCTCCCATGCAAATTAGGTTACCTGAAGAAATGCCTATTTGTTGTATAAAACTACTGAGTACTGTGAACTGATCTAGTGATGAGCCTGGGGGACGATAAAATACACCGACAATTATAGGAGAGTTCGCGATATGAGCCTTGCACCAGACGGTTTCAATATCTGCAGGTGACTTTAATACAGAAAAACTTAAATCAGACCTCAAGAAGATGGCAACGCCGCCACCTCGGCCATGCAATCGATCAGTACGAACAAAATTGAACCCTGGTGGAGTAATTTCTGAATCATATATGTCGCCATGAAGCCAGGTTTCCGTGACGCCAATAATGTGAGGCACAATAGGTAGCAAGCAAGTCTACAAAATCAGGAAATTTATTAGTGAGACTTCCAGCATTTATATTGAGAATACACACCTTATCATGATTCGGTCATTTCGTAAGAGTGGGGCGTTTAGAAGACTGTTTGGTGGATTTTACTAATGAGTTGGAAATACAATCCCAGTCATACCACGCATTATCTACATATACATGATCGTACCTTAATTGCACAGTGAAACCGTCATTCCTAAAGGATGCAGTGGCGTCCCATAGTTTTTGGCGAATAATCCGTATGCGTTCAGAGAAGTCCTCCATTATACGCATGTTAGAATCCTTCAGCTTAAAGCCATTCTTCAGCACCTTAATCTTTTCGCAGAAGTCAAGAAGTTTAAGAATGACCGGGCAAGGTTTACTACCAAAGTATCTACCGATCCTGTGGAATCGTTCGATCTGCGGAAATTCAACTTTAAGTATGTCTGAAAAAAACTTCGACAGACTGGCCTTTAAAGAATCGCTATTTTCATCCTCCGATTCCTCCAGACCGTATATGATAATGTTGTTGCTGCGCGAACGATCTTCTAAATCATTTCGAGAAGAAAGCTTGTTGACTGTAGAAGACAGCTTTTCAATTTGGCAACGCAGTTCGTCGTAGAATGCAGCATTGTGAGAAGATGGAGTCTTCTCTAAAAGAGTTAGGCGCGTTTCGATAGCCTCAAACCGGGAGTTGACAGAGTTACGCAATTCCGCGACATCTTGTTCTATTTTCTTCTGGCCAGATAGAATTTGAGAAAACATTTCTGAAACAGATCATTCATTGTCGGCATCAGAACTTGATGGATTATTAGAATCCGTTCGAGTAGGAGAACCTGTGCGCGATGTAAGGCCTGAGTTAGCCAAATTAGCCCGAGTTAGCCTTTGCGGAGGTCCCGGGTTTAACTCCACATCGCCGCTTTGTAAGAGACTACACAGGCCATGTACAATATCAGCATATGATGAAGTAAGCATGAATGAGCAAATGTGGGGGCAAGATACCAGCAGCAAAAATCGATCGTCAAAACGAAGGCAATAGGCATTGCTTAGGTGACGTACCTGCACAAGGAACAGACAGCGATTAAGCATTGTGCTGGTGCTGCTGTCACCTTTCCCACTGAAGCGATGCAGTCGCGGCGGCGCTTTTATATCCTTGACCACCGACGTCACATCGGTGGGCGTTTTCGGAAGTACGCTGTCATGGATGATGTCATCGAAGAAGGTTGCCGGCATGCTGACGAACGAACCATGGTTTTGCTCCGAAAGAAGGACAGGGTAGTCAGCGCGCACGCAAGCCGAAACTTGCGCGTGTCAATCAGCAACCGGTGAAACATCAAAAACCGTCGAAGATATGGCTACCAAGGGAGCTGGCAGGCCAGCGCAAAACTGCACAAGGAACAGACAGCGATTACGCATTGTGATGGTGCTGCTGTTCCCTTTCCCACTCTCTCTCTTGCACCTAAAGCTCATTCGTACTGAGACTCACGGCTAGATTTGAGTCTGAGTGAGCTGACTCGGGAGAGTTTGCCGACTTATATCAGTATTAAGACCAGGCTAAGTGTATCGTGACGCATAATATATAATCGTGGCATTATTGATGTCTACTTGTCATTTATGATCACTATACACTAAAGTCATAACCGTGCTCGTTCGGAATATTTTATGTAATAGAGATTTGGTATTACAAGTAATAAAGCGGTCAAGAGCCCAAGGCACAAGGGCAGTTCCAGGCACTTGCCACCTCCTGTTTTCAACAAGACGGCCTGCACTGACATGTTTTTATAATTTCATTGAGCTGCGTGCGTCACTCCCACTAAAAATGTTTAAGTATAACATCTTTGCCGCAATGGGCACTTGGCAACTCTACCTGCAATATAAGGCATAGGAGAGTTCACAACGGCTGTTGTCACATGCGCACAAGTTCCTATACCACGCGGCACGGCTGACATGCCCATTGAGACACAGAGTTTCCCTAAAGGCTGGTGCACACCGTGTGTTTGACAACCGTATGCTGGAGAACGCACGAGAGAGAAGGGAGACGCCTATGTCATCTGCTACGGCGCTCATTGGCGACCACCGCTGCAAACGTCATTTCCGCGCAATGCTTGACGCCCTCGTCTGTTATCGCCGCCGTCGCCGCACTCGCGGGGTGAAGAGCGGGTGATCGCGGTGCTGCGTTGTGTCAATATGCCAGTGATTCGACTGCCTTTGGAGTTGTTTCCGAACTACTGAAGCCATAAGAAAACAGTGTCGGGGCTGACTGCGTGGACAGGCGGCATCTGCACACTCGGGGCATTACGACGAGTAGTAGAAGGACAAGATTTACGTGTTGGAGCGAGACGTACGGCCGTGGCCGCGGGGTTTCATAGCGTTGGGATCGTTTTTCGCCAAGCGTGTTTAGCTCATGCCAAAGTATTAACTACCCAAAGTTGTAGTTTAAGTCCCCATTCTGACGGCCGCATCTAACGGCAGTACGCTGCCGTTCATATTTTGAGCAGTCTCCAGTGCTTGCTTTTACTTGCGAGTTTTAAACAGATCGGTACGACGTGCCTAAATACAACATTTTATAATGTACATACCAACCGGCCCAGTTCAGTTCGCTAATGTAGGTGAACTTTCTTCATTCCGCTTCGGAAAACACTGTTCACACTTGAGCGCAGCGTGTTCAAGTCAATATATGTCAAGTTTATTGGAACAGTTGTGGAAGAGCTATACTGCAAAAATATCACATTAGCAGGTCCCAGAGCTCAGAAGAACTGCTGGGAGCCTATTGTGAATATGCATGTTGCCTGTATGAAACCATCCACATGAAGGCAGCAAGAGTGACTCGCAGCGAAGGCTTAATGTGGAAGCGTAGAAATAATAAATTAGTTGGGTGCCATGAAAAATTAAAAAAAAATACTGAGACAGGAGCAACCTGATGACACTATTCACATAGTTTTTACTTTCTCTGTCCATTAGTTCTTGCTTACCAATAATAACACCTGATCCTCCCTGAAGAATGCAACCATATAGGTAACACTGTAAAGTTAGAAACTAGTACTGATTACTTCATTTGTTCATTGAATTTCTACTCCCTCCTGCGGCGCCCTCGTGTCTTGGAAGTAATAAAAATAGAACAACTGGCATAAACGAACATACTGGTGCAGAAATGTATTGAAAACTAAAGCGACCCTTAACCCTCATTTAGTTTCCTTTTGTACCATCTGACTGCGATGTATATTTTTTGCCATTGTATTAAGCTGCTCAGTACCATCACAGTGATACAGTTGGAAGTCAAGCCCTTTTGTCAAATCTGATTTTTGTTTTGCACTGCAACTACCTCATATCTCTCTGATTTTGCTTCAAATATTACTCACGGTCTCCTGCAAGTTATACACGTGCAGTGTTTTGGAGAATGGCTGCTGCACAAAGTCCGCGAATCTGCGGCAGGCATGAAGAACCGACACTGCAATGCCAAGTATCTAGGCATTTTATTTTAAAAAAGGACATACTCAGTGATTGAACGACTGTTTTGCGTTTTCGCGCCGGTCTCACTGCAGGTAAAAAACTGACTGAGGTGTATTATGAGCACATGATAGTTTAAAATCGCAATTACTAACGATAGGCATCGATCGTGTAGGCAATACCGTCGGTAGCCTTGAAATCGGTCAATACATGAACGGTGACGTACGGCCGTACCTGCAACAGCGTAATAAGCCAACCGGATTAAAAAATGACATGCGTTTAAGGGCCGTGACAAAGATGCTGCGGGATCTACGGGAAAAAGCGACCCCTGATGCTAGCGACGCTGCGGCAAACAAATACGTCTTGTGGGCAGTCTGTCTACGCAATTTGCCCGAGACTGTTTACTTACGGTAGTTCGGAAACAACCCAAAAGCAATCTGATTGACGAAACACACCACACAGCTGCTCTCAGTATACCCCCGACGTAGTTTGCCCGATGCTGTTTACTTAAGGTTTCAGTAGTTCGGAAACAACCCAAAAGCAATCCGATTCGCAAAACACACCACACACACAGCTGCTCTCAGTACCGGCGCTACCGGCGAGTCCACGGCGGCCTTGGCTGCTGGCGCGGCGACCGCAAAAAACAGAAAAAATTTTAACTGAACGCGGAAATGACGTTTGTGGTTGCCGCTGCCAATGAGCGCCGTAGCAGACGACATGGGCGTCTCCCCTCTCTCTCGCGCGTTCTCCAGCATACGGTTGTCAAACACGCGGTGCCACCGGCGACAAGCAGCGGTCGCGCGACCATTTGCGACTGGTCGCAAACAGTCGCGAACGGTCTCAAACGGTTGCAAGGCGAATGCTTTGGCTAGTCGCTTCCTGTCTGATTTTTCAGTCACGTGACTGTAATCCCAAAGCTGCTGGAACGAATCAGCGATGCTCCATTTTTGTTTGTTTTTTTTTTCTTTGCGCTGGCGAGAACGGATAAAAACAAGAAATGCGGCGCGCTCGGTTTGCTCCGCTCACTCGGCTGGCGGCGATCAGCTGATCGGCGCCGGTCTCCAGAGTTCTGACTGATAACGAGATCCGGATGTGACTCTCCGCTATTGCGACTTCCAGTCACTCGCATGCAGCCTCAGCCGGTGTGAACATCAGTCGCTTTTTGGTCGCCAGTCGCAAATGGTCGCGCGACCGCTGCTAGTCGCCGGTGTGTACGAGCCTTTAAATTAACTAGAGGGGACTCTGGCACTGCGATTATTCAGTGATCGCGAAAATGATAGGTAGTACACGAATTTGCCTTGCATTTGTACTTGCGAGTGGCGAATCATACTTGTGGCGTCGTTTATTGCTGTGTTTTGGTTCTGTTAGATATTCATTACATTTACAAGGTTGAGAGTAGAATATATATCAATGATGACGACAGAATTGGCGAACCTTGCCCTAAACCGTTCAAGGTTTGCAACAGTGAAACTGGACGATTCTGATGATTAATTTGGTTGCTTCAATGCTGCTTATAGCAGGTTTCTAGGCTTTCGCAAAGTGATGTTTGCTTGTTTCTAAGTTTTCAGCGCTGAGATGTTCGAGTTCAACCCCGGGCCGCCACAGGCGTGGCGTGACACGGATGTCCAAAATCCACAGATAGAAGCCGGCACTGAAACAAAGCGTTCGCATTTCTCATAGACATACGGGCACCTTGTCGCTGAGATAGGTCTTTTTTCTTCAACAGCCGGCGAAAGAAAAGACAAGGGGCAGGAAAGAGAACAGAGACCAGGGCTGGCTCCAGTGCTCTTGCGCTTTGTCCGCTCAAGATCGATTACCAACTATAGCCCAATCAAGCATTGCATTGCCCAATCAAGTCTTCCACTGCTTCAGGGCCTTGTCACAGCCGCCGATGTCTTTCCCGTACTGCCGTTGGGCTAACGGTCTTCTTCCTTTGGACTAGTGGCAAGTAGAAAGATGTACAAAATTTCCGTGGCCGATACCCGTTTTTGGTGATGACAGTTTTTCGATAGGTCGCAGAAATTTGTAGCACACATCCGTTTGTTGGGTCAATTGTTGCTTTCGCTTGTAATGAAATTTGTCCAATTTCTGTGGCACATACTTTATCGACCGCACAAGGCCGACCACGTAATTTAGGGCTGAGTTAAATCGCTAGACTGTTAAAATCAAATAGACAAATGGGAGGTTAAAGCACACGTTAGCCATGCCATGCTTTCAGTGGTTTACGAAGAGAGCTACGACGGCGGCTCTTGTGACGTAAGAATCTGAAGACACTTTAACACGCGAGACGCGATGCTATTAAGCCCGTGCCACTATGACTATATGGTCGCACTAATGTCATATTCTTTAGAACTGTGGGAGTCCCACTGTATACAGTCGTCAGCAAGCCTAATCCCCCACGTGTCCTCAAACAGTTTGATTGACGCTAGTGCCGCGTAGCTTTCGGTTCTTTTATCATGCATGCCGTCATACTATTTAGGTACACCAAGGCGTTGTATAATGCCTATCAAGGTCGTGGTCACGCGTCAGAGCATTCGTGGTAATGACGACTGTGCTTAAAACTTCGCACTGGTTAAAACGTTGCAAATATAACGTGTTGTTGAGTACTGTAGTACGTCTCCACCGTATTTTCTTAGTGCGCCATGTACGGAGACGGAAAGTCACGCAGAATGCCAGTCACGTGGAGCCGTAGTACGTGACGCTTTTCAGTAGAAGGTTTCAAGCAATGACTTCTCTATTCGTGTTTAACTTGTTTGGTGGCGTTGCATTTAGTAGACACGTTGCTTCTGATATGAAAAAAAATTGCACTTTCATATTCGCCACGTCGTACTCATGCTGGTGTTATCATCTCTAAACTTTAGGTGCCCTGCACTTCCATGGGAAGATAACAACCAAATAACGTTATGTGGCGTTTTACGTCCCAAAACCATGATATGATTACGATGAACATCGCAGTGGAGGGCTCGGGGAATTTCGATTATCTGTTTTTTTTTTACCTGCACTGACACCGTACAGTATACAGGCCTCCGTCATTTCGCCTCCATCGAAGTGCTGCCGTCGGGGCCGGGATCGAACCCGCCGCCTTCGGGTCAACAGCCGAGACACACAATCGAACTGCCTGATGGGTGCCGGTGTTGCTCTCATATTGAGTGAACTCCGATGGCCGACATGGCAAAGCTACGTTGCAGTTGCATGCCTCATTTCCTACCCCCACCCTTACTACAGACCCCTCTCACTCTATGGCTCCCACACGTTCATTTTCTGCCATATACGGGCAATAAAGAACATATATGGCTTCTGCCAAGTAAATATTTGAGTCAGAAAAACTGTTTCATTACAACGGTCAATCTGGCACATAGATACATTATAAGTCAATTTTATATCGTTTCGGAGTATACAATTTAATACCTCTAGTTATATGCATTACTTTCGAAGGTCCCATAGTTACGTGAACTGACGGGGGAACTCCTAATATTGAAATACATGTACGCTAAATGTCCTGGCCAGAATGATATATGAAAGTGAAGTTGTAGTGTTCTGTTTTGAGTCGTGTTAGCGTACTCAACAGCAAATTTTGCCGACACAGTACAGTCGTCGGAAACCGTACGTTAGCCGCCATGCGCAAAATAAATCTACGAAATGTTTACTTCCACACTGATTGCTTCTTAACGAGAATCTTGCCGTGCTGTACAAGCATCGGGCGTATGTCAGCCCCAGACGGACGAAAGTGTTAACTTTCGGCATCGGCATGACAGGCGCGAAATGTACCTGTGCGAATCATCGCACCTCCGCCGACGACAATGTCGTCGGTGGCGGCACCGATGTTGTTACGTTCTTCTTGTCCGTCGAGTGAAGCTGTGACGCGGGCGTCTCACTGCTCGGCACAATGGTGATGGCCAATGGGGGCAAGCGGGCGCGACGTCCGACAGGACGTGGCGGGCGGGGCGGAGGCGTCGAAGACGTCTGGGCCACCGACTCGCTGGATGGAACCGGATAACGGCACGAATGAAGACCCACGACCGGAGGCGTTGCAGCTGCGGTTACCGCGGGCACCGGAGCAACCGTCTCGGAAGGCCTCGGCGACTCGACCACCACCGACGCAAGTGGAGGAGCATACGCGTTTCGGTCCGGGTGCAGTCGTGTCGGGAACCGGGCCCCGTCTCCAAGCGCCGTGAAGACAGGAAGAAACCAGAGGGCCTTGCGGTGGCCGAACACCTCAGCGATGTTGTTGCAAAAGCCCACGTCGAAGGAGTCCCTTTGTAAGGACAGGTATGAAATGGCATGTTGATGGGTATTATTCATTTCAAAAAGTGTTAACAGCGTATAGAACGATTAGGAAAACGACGAGGCAACAGAGGTAAAGAGCGCTGTTACTACTGTTGTCTCGTCCTTTTTCTATTTGTTCTATGCGCTGTTAACACTTCTTAATGAGGCAGATGCGAATTACACGGTGCTACTTGCATTCTCAGTGCGTTCCTCATGGCTCTGACCAGGCAGTTTTTTTTACATGGAAAGTTGTTATAACACCTTTGGCTGTAAAAAAAAATGCCTGAGATCAGAACTCGGGTCATGCGCGGCGCCGTAGTTGTCCGCCGCCACCACCACCGAGGTCCGTAAGCACTAGCGCATGAAACAAGAAAAAAAAAAGTCCCTTGTACCAAGGACACAGTGGGGCTCGTACCCGTGTACGCTGCGTGCATGCCTAGTATTCTACCACTGAGCCACGCCGGTGCTTGGGACTTGTTCGCAAACTTGCCATAAGCAAAATTGATGTCGGGAAAGGAATCGCGTTAATACGAGTAATAAAGCGTTTTAGAACAGCAAAAGAACAACCAGGTGTCACACAATGTCAATAGCACTACGAGTGGGTCGTCCAATGCTCCAACCCCTTACAAAAGTTTGTACTTGATCACCCATTACTGTCGCGCATACCCACTTCAGCATAGCATAGCGAATGCCGGTCTACTACCCACATATTATTAATATAATGCTGTACTGGGTACCCAGCAAGTGTGCTTGCAGCAGTTAATCAGTGTTTTGAAAATGCTCTGGAAACCCCTCTTCTAGCTTTCACTTTGACTGTGCAGCGCCTTCCGCGCAGGCCTGGCGTTTTTTTTAATATTTTAACAGTTTCAAGCAAGAAAACCAATTCGAAACCTCTGAGCGGAGCTCCAGAAGCTCTTCGTTGCACCGAGTAGTGCTAACAGGAATATCATCATCGTCATTCACTTCATCCTCTTTATCTTCTGCTTCATTACCACAACACAGTGCGCCTGTTTGTGCTGAATAATTATGACTAGCAAATCTGTACAAAAATTACTTTACATAACGTAAAACAACTATTCATGGGGCTATAATCACGTAAGATAACTTTGCTGAATCACGTGGCATTATGAAACTATACATAGTCACGGGACTAAAATCGAGTAACCTTACGCGAATACAAATCAAAAACAGCCAGCCACGTGACTGAAAATCGCGTAACATCCGCAACTATCCACGTGACGAAAATGATGTAAGATGACGTTACTACTGACGCAACTAAAAATTACGTAACATCGTGCAGCATCTAGTCCCGCGAACAAAAATCACGCAATATCACTTAACATACAATCACGTGACAAGTCGCTTAACATTCCGTTACAACTAGTGTCAATAGCGGCAAAAACCACATACACTCATGTAACAAATAGTCACGTGACTACAATCACTGAATGTGGAGCAAGAGCAAACCATTAGACACGAGCGTATAATGTGGGTAACCGATCGAAACAGCAGAATAGCCAAGTCTAGTAATACTTAGTACTATTAGAGAAACTTTTCCATCTCTCGAAAAATATTGGCATAACTAGTTTTGCATATATAGAAAAATTGTCTAGCAAAACATGGCTGAGCCGTTCATCCGCTCAGCTGTTGGCTTCAGTTTTGCGCCACTGGGGCAAGCCGCACACTGCTCTCACAAACGACGGTGTTCTATTTACGTGGTAAATTTAAAAACGTGGCCGCTATATTAAACGCCGTGGTAGCTCTGTAAGGGTCAAGCTGCTCTACAATGCTTAACGTTACAGGCTGGATTTAGACTGCGGCACTCGTTTTCTGAAACAGAAATAAAAGTTAACCTTTTCAGGCCCAGCGACTTTAAATATAATCATAAATTGTTTGATCTCGCTGTCATCACCAGCCAGAAAAAAACATGTTCTTCCACTATATGTATTTATTATCGCCTCCACTTCTGCTGCAACATTGTTGAGGTGAGGTAATGTGAAAGAAGTTACAGAAGTGATTGCACAGCGCCAAGACATTTTTCTAACTAATACACTGTATTCATGCGCATCTCCGATTGAAAAAAAAATAATTGTCTATATACATTGAGTAGACTTCAGTCCTGATAATATTACAAGAAATAAACGCACTTGTACTTTTGTTTGCAATGCACAATAAAGGTTTTGAAGCTTCTAGAGTCAATCTCTATGCCCTAGCTGCAGGCGATGGCTCCTAAGCAGATAGAAGGTTTTCGGCACGTAGAACCAATATTTTAATTTGGTGACTAGCGATAGCTGCAATCGGTACAACAGACGTCACATGAACACTTTCACTTGAAACATGGCGTATTGAAAAAAACATTGACAGTGTGCAATCTAAGCCAAACTTTTGGGCACCGTATTTTTTTTTCGATACCAATCCGTTGCTCTGTATGCACCGAAAACGCCATTATTGTTGAATTGCTCTTTACTCTTGTATTGTAATATTAGCTCTAACACTCCTCTATAACAAAGGTTTTAACCGTACATTTATACGTGTTCCCAAGCAGGCCACCCCAACTTTGTCCCTCCATCGCCTTGTGCTTCGTCTACCCGAACTGTGTTTGTTTTTATAGCTTTACGCTCATGATATTTTGACGCAGGTCCGCTTCTATATGCGTATTCCTTTGTTCACGAACTGCGTCCTACTTTCTGTTAAGTAGGAATCACTATCGGGCGAGTTAGTATTTATTCGAAACAATAACACGGTACCAAAAAACAAGTATGTTCTCGTTCTTTTCGTCCTCTTAGGTGGTGCCGAGCTTGTAAAGAAAAGGGTGTCAAACAAGCAGCCCGCAAACGTCTCTATACCGACCGGTGGCTTTACGAGAAATGAAATGTTTGCGACATTGCCAAATGGTACAGCCATTTACTACCTGCTGTGGCTGATAATGTCGTGTACGGGATATTGTTATGACCGTCGTCAGTAGGCGCCATGTTGTCGCTGAGAAACATAGCCGGGCAGCGCTCCCACGCACAGAACCCCAGTTTCTCGGATCCAGTGGCGGGGAGCGACAAAAGGATTGGAAGACGGTCCGTTAGCCAATGTCCCTACAAGCAATTCCTCCGGGCCAGCTTGTTTAGCAAGGCGGCGAAGCAGACCGACTGCCCAGGTCGTGTCTCCGCGATTCAAGTATCTGCTCCTTGGCTGCCCTTCCAGGAAAAGGCGGAAGAAGCAACCTAACAGTCAAATTGTCCCGGGGGAGAACCACATTCCCCTCTTTTCAGAGCATTGAGTTGGGAGATGCAAGAACTATTCGGCGGACCATATGTTATTGACTGATGGTCTGTGGGCGGCGTTTTGTGTGGGATTGCTATTCCAATCAAGGAGCAGATAAGCCCGACAGGGCTTAAAACGACGCCGCAGAGTACTGGACGTCGCTCTGAACCATGTAACGATTCAACCACCACGATCGTGGTTTGTGAAACTCTTAACCTTCTTATGCTGTAAATAAGTGTAAATGGTGCCATAAACCTGTGTGTTTTTCGTATCCTCAGCCTGTCAGCGTTCGTTCGCTGCACCCGAAGTTGCGCCACGCTACCACAAAAGACCGGGTAGACCCCGTTCCGCAACAACTGGTAATCAGCGCTGGGATTCGGAGAGAGAACTGGTAAACGGCGCAGAGATCCACCACGATATTTACATAGACAGGATCGGTTTCCAGCATGGTAAAAGGTAAAATCAGTTCAAATTATAGAAGACCCGAACGAAGAAATCACAGGACCAGCACGCCATGCGGTCATCATGTGTTGAGACAACGTATGGACAAAATCTAAATATTTCACAAGCACTGCGCTCGTCCTGTCTGTTACTTTTGCGTTCGTTTGTATAGTTTGAACTCTTTTTACTTTTTACTATGTTTGACCAACTAGCCCAACAAACGACACTTCCGGGATTTATTGTCTCAAGCGTTTCTTTTTCGCGAGGCACGCTATGGGTCGTCTTGTGTTGAAGCACAACTGCGAAACGAAATCGATATATTTCACAACCGTGCTTTAAAATAAAGTCATTGGAGATATTAGTAGCGATAAACTTCTCAATTGTTATCGCCTAACACCCTTCTGAAGTCTTCCATGGAAAATGTGTAGCGTTAGGTGACACTTTGTTAAAGGTCGCCTCCCCCATCCCGCTTTTTAACCTTTCCCGTTGTCCTCGAAGTTACAGGACTGAATTAGTCGACTGCATGCAGTTCGGTAGTTGAAGTGAGACCCCGTTATACAGAGTTGGCACTTCCATGGTCTATATATAGGCTATCGATAAGCAAATGACGCCTCCACGTGACGTACCTCCTATCCTTAAAGGGGTGCGGCCGCAGGTCCTCGAGAGTGGTGACGTTGCTGCAGACCATGGTGATGTGCATGTAGAGGAAGGAGCCCAGCGACAGTGACAGCACTACGCCGAACACGTACAGGAAGGTTGCGTGCAGCGTGACGTCGGAGGCGGCGTGGTTCGTCCACGCTCCGGCGACGTGGTGCGTCGCGCTCAGCAGTCCGAACACACTCAGCAGGACCACGTAGAATATCGTGAGCAGAAAGAACTTGTACGTGCTGAAGCAGACGCAGTTGTTGAACCACGGACAGTGGTGGTCCATCTTTGGTATGCACCTGGAAGCATATACGGATGATCTGCCTTTTTCCGTGACTTGCACCAGCTGCTACATACGCCGTGTCTATAGCGCCTAACCGCAAATAACATTTAGTGGACAGGCTCGGGCTACCAACAACAAACGTATACTACTATATGCAAGCGGCAAAACGGCAACGCCGAAGCAAGCTACCCCGGAGTTGAAGGTGCAGGATGCGGAGGCTCAGTGGCAAGAACATATTGTACATGCTGTACACACACGTTGTCACTCTTTTACATGTCAGAGTGGGCATTGTCACGGGTGATTCACGGTAAGAACCGTCTCCAGTGTTTCGGCTGCTATGCATTACATCCACGGTGATGTAAAACATAAAACTGCGGCTACAAACAGGACACAATAAAAATTAATGTGGGCCAGACTAGCGCAGCGCTAGTCCCGTTTACGTCATTCTTATCGTGTCCTGTTTGTTGGCGCAATCTTATGTGTACGATGTCTTACCACCTAGCGCCTACCGTGTTCGCCCCGAGATCGGCCTATAGGTAGCAGCACCGTCCCCGCGCTTGTGGGAATAGGCTGCCGGTGGTGTGCATACAATGTATGCAGCGGCGCTTTTTTGGAAGTGGTAAGAGTCGATTGACGGCAAATAAAATGTCTTGACAGCAGCCTGATCGTAGTATATATGTCGTCCATTGCCGAACGGATGGACGCAGCTCGCAGAACGTTATATTACTTGTGAGAGAAACGCAACTTGCCATTGACAGGGATGTTCGCGCTTGGCAAGTGTCTGTGTTTTCGTGCGATGTCAAGTGCCTTGCAGTTTTATTTGTAAGTGTGCAGCTTGTGACCCGCCTAATGAGCACTGCTGTAGTGCGACTGAATTTAATATTTGCTTCATGCATGCTGGCACTGGATACTAAAACAACATAAAGAAAGAAATTACATACATTTTGGCGTGATAGCCACGAACACGCATTCGCACATTTTCTAATTGAATTCTTCATAAAAGCTAACGTTGAAAGTTGAAAAGTTTATTCAGGAAAACTACGTGGCTGCTCACCACGCAGCGTTCTCAGATTTATGACGTACACAGCAGTGATGTAACCAAGGCTCAATTATTGGATGGGACAAAAGTATTTTTTATTTTATTTTTTCAAACAAATAATGCCCACTACTTCCATCAGTCTATAACACCAAAAAAGCGCTCAAGATGGGGCAAACTAATGAACGTTTCACTTGAAATGATACGGCATAACTGTGAGGCACGCTTTTGAATATTTTTTACCTTTTTAAGCGAACTCGAATCTTAGCACACGGGTGTATTTGTAAAAATTTGGTACAATGTTAAGATTGCGCAGGGATACTCAAGTTTAATAGCCTCCATGTGATTCTGTTTCCTGTTTTTTGTAAGGAATAATATAAATGACGAAGAGTCAGAATTTACTAGACAAATATTTCACTGTAGTGGAACCAATACCGTACAATAAAAAGTTTTCTCTAGCAAAATTAAAGCTCATCCGATAAGAAAATGCACCGCAGTTAGGCACACAACAAAGTACAACTTCGTTTACCACTAAGCCGCTAATACGGTGCATTCACACAATATTTATTACACCTCCTTTTTGAGACGCGCTGAGTGCACTTTACGTTGTGGTACAACTAGAGAGCCCCACCTACACCGTCATGACTCTGGTGAAAGAAGGGTACGACGACAATACACAGCACTCTCGGCAAGTGCCCAATCGTCTTACACCGTGGCCTGAACCAATCTTATTGCAGTGCATGTACAGTCGAGAAAGGACGGTGTCTCTAGATTGCGCTATAGGCAAACGCACAAACAGTTTTAAACTTGCTGTATCTGAGTGATACAAACCGTTCTTTGAGGACCAGCCTGACGTACGCGCACATGTTAGCCTTTTGTGGCTAGCAGACGACGCAGGGAGCTGTTCACACTAGGCGCGCTTCAGCCACTGGCGCCCAGGCGGTGACACCACTTATATCTCGAGGCGAATACCCTTCGTGTAGAAGCGTGTTTTTTTTTTGTGGCTCTCAGGTATGCGTTTTGGTAACAGTCCAACGCGATTTGTGGTACTTACAATACACATCAGCTTCTGTGACATGGAGCAAATCTTTAGGCTGGCAATGGTGCAGGAAAATCACATCATGCTTAAGATAATTTTGGTACAAGAGCGCATTTGTATTTCTTGTCGTGTATACAAAAAAAAACGCAACAGAGCATCAGAAACAGCCAATTTTAAAGGGCCCCTGAAACTCTAAGTTCAATGACGAGAGCTTGGTATTTTTTTTACGTTTACTACCCTTCCTACAGGCGATATCACGTCCTCGCCATTTATTTTCTCACAAAGACGTGCCCAACATTAGCCCTACGCATTAAGCATATTGATTGATATGTGGGGTTTAATGTCCCAAAACCACCATATGATTATGAGAGACGCCGTAGTTAAGGGCTCCTGAAATTTCGACCACCTGGGGTTTTTTAACGTGCACCCAAATCTGAGCACAGGGCCTACAGCATTTCCGCCTTCATCAGAAATGCAGCCGCCGCAGCCAAGATTTGATCCCGCGACCAGCTGTTCAGCAGCCGAGTACCTTAACCACTAGATCACCATGGCTTGGTGCATGGTGCATATCAGGAATTCGCTTGCTGTATTCTGCGCTCAACAGTTGTGTCGACCGCGATCTTCGACGTCAGCGTAGCTCTCGCCGATTGCCCCGCCGTCCACGATCTCCTGACACCGTGTAGCTCTCTCCGAGTGATGGCCCACCCTCGAACTCCATCGACCGTATACCCCATCTATCCTATCTCTTCTCTTTGTGTCGCTCCTTTGCAGCCAGTGTGCCTAGCAGCGGTGGTCTAGTGGCTAAGGTACTCGGCTTTTGACCCGCAGGTCGTGGGACCAAATCCCGGCTGTGGCGGCTGCATTTTCAATGGAGGCGATAAGGCTCTAGGCCCATTCGCTCATATTTGAGTGCACGTTGAAGAACCCCAGGTACTCGAAATTTCAAGTTTTCTCCACTACGACGTCTCTCATAATCATATGGTGGTTTCAGGACGGCGTCAAATCTCACATATGAAGAACCACACCCACCTGTCAGGGTTTCATGCTTGTCGGCTGCACGCTGCTACCTCCGTTTGCGCAGTCGAAGTGAAACCAGTCAGTTTGTTGTGCATGACGGTAATGTGAACCAAAGAAGAAAGGATGAATGACAATTCAGGATAGTAGACGATTCTCAAGCCATATTTATCGTATACGCACCAATCAACGGTTAGTACCTGAATTGCGCCACGCAAACTTCCCGCGGCCTCTGACATCAAGAAGTGCACCGGAACGACGAGAAACGCCAGGAGACAATGACGCGTTCGCTTTTTGTTGTATGTTTAGAGGCTGGTAAAGGAATAAGCTGAAAATCGTAATACGCTCCACGTGCCTATAATACTTTCATCAAAAACGTCTTGTAAACTATATTTCAGTATAAACTTCAAACAATGCTTAGACCTATGACGCTATCGTTACTACTGTTACTACAAGGCTGTGTGTGAATTCACACTCAGGCTTCCAGTAGCAAAAGTAATGATAGCGGCATCAGTAGCTGTACTAAGTAGTGTATATAGTAATATAGTAGCAGTTATTGCATTTCGAGGAAATACTGTGGAATCACGCCAATGCACTCCGGTGTTTGACGCGCCACACTAAGGAGTTAAACAGCAGTCAGCATTGCTTCAAAAAGTTGGGCATGTGAATACACGCAAAATTTCGCCGAAAAGACTCATACTAGCTGTTTGCGAGAACAACAAGTCCAGCATAATGTATTCCTTGTTCGACAACTGTTGATATGATAGCAAGATATGCCTCCCACTTTTCTGTCGCAAAAAGAGACACGAGTCATTTACCTTTTGCACTGGGAGCAGTGATGGGCACGGTCAGGCTTGACTTGCTTACAGGTGTCGCAGAAGCGCACCAACCCATTCGGGCCTCGCGTAAGCACTCCTCTGCTGTCGGCCAGGATCTCAAGGAACTCGTAGCGCGCCTCCTCGTCAGCGCACTGGTCCATAAGCCGCTCGTCGGTGTCGCTGAGCGCGAAGTAGCGCGGTATGGGCGCCACGCTGGTCACGGTGGTCTGCACGAACGACCAGAAGCACAGCAGCAGGAGCAGGTGAAAGACGCTGCCGAACACCACACGCTGCAAGTCGTCCTTGACCAGGGAGCCGCAGAAAATGAAGATGTAGACGTAGTAGGCCCAAATGAAGAGCGCCACCACCATGACGACTGGAAGCCAAGCAACCAGGCGAGTCGTGGCGGAGCGCCGGGGCTTCGTCGCCTCTCCCTCGTTCGAAGAGGACGACACCATCGTTAGCGTCGAGCTGCTCATTCTTCCGGCCTCACGAAGTGCGAGAGGGAGCGAATGTGAGCGCGAGGTGGTAGTGGTGATGATGGGGGTGATATCTGCTGCAAGTGGCTCTAACCCACTTTGGCGACATGTCTAGAAATAATAGTTAAACCATCAAACAAATCAACTGAAACATTCCCTCAATGTATATTGGGGAAGTGACAGCGGTGTTCATTAATCAAGTTTGCACTTAAAGTGAATTGTTCGCGCTCACGAATTCGTTCAAAATGCCAACGAGAAAGAAGATGTTGACGTTCATGTGGCTCGTGCTCTACGGGTTTTCTGCATAAGGTACAGTGTGGCCAATCCCCCTTGTGGGTACTAGCCAAGATCTTCTAGGCGACAAGACAAGACAAAACCACTCGATTCTTGGCCAATCCCCCACAGTGGGTATGCGCCACTAACAATAGGAGAACAACAACAACAACAACCAACCTGCTGTGGCTAATCATGCTTCGCCAATTAGAATATGGTTTTGTTGGCGAACTCGCACGTTGTATTTGGTGGGGGTGCTGGCTAATCCCCTTTCACGTTCTGGAGCTCCACAGCCGTAAGCTGCCATCTAATTCCTGAATGACCGAGTGCGTCGATTCCCCACAAGTCTCTTCGACGCCACCGTCAGTCATGCGCCCTGGTTTACTTTCTCTGCGTAGCATACCAGTCTACTACGGCACTGAAGATGGCGAGGACTTGCTGGCAGTGTACGAGCGTGCCAGTGCGTTTAACAAGTGGGATGACCCTGCGAAGCTGACTCATGTCATTTTCTACCTCGGAGATTCGGCGAACCAGTGGTTCACCAACCACCAAGCCGACATCCCCACCTGGTCGGTTTTCAAAGAGAACGTGACCTTGTTTTGCGGTGGTCCAACTATGTGCAAGCTTCGCGCAGAACATGGTCTGCGGGGACGATTTCACTGAAATGGTGAGAGCTTTACGAGATACGTTGAGGATGTGATTGTATGTGAGTGGATGCGAGTATCACGGAGGCTGACAGAGTAAATACTATAATGAAAGGCATGTGGATGTGGCCAAAGAGCCACAGACCATTACGGCCGTGGTGATTCAGCTCTGTCAAAGTATTGATGAGCTGCGCAAGCAGTGGATTTCTACACGTCGCACTAATCGTAAACAGCAGACCCTTCGGCTCAGGAGTGCAGATGCAGTGGCTCCGACTATACTGCACTGATGCCTCAAACATGCGGGAGGAAGTTGCTCGACAGCTCATTGCGCCCGTGTCCCCAATGTAAGTTACTGCACCGCTGACATACGCAAAAGCCGTGCACCCTACCACGTGCCCAACCGGCTTCATCTGTCGCCTTCTAACGAGTTTGCACTGTTCGTTGACGGTTTCGCCACAACTGCGCTTGTCGACACAGGTACTGATATTTGTGTAATAAACGAAGTGTTTGCCACAAACTGAACTAAGTGACGACTACGCTGTTTGACATTTCTTTACGCACAGCAAGTTCACGGCACGTCAAACCTTGAGCCACATGAACTGCTCGTGTTGCCATTCAAGGCGTGTTTTCATTGTCAAATTTGTGGTCCTTCCGCTTGCGTCTCATGTCACCCTGGAATGGGACTTACTTTTCACTAATCATGCGGTTGTCAGCAGCGCACGTGCATAACTCGTTTTGTCTCTCTTCAGTACCACAGCCTCAGATCTCCCTTGCTCGCCCTAAAAGGTGGTCATCCGCTGCTGACATCGTCATATCTGCTTTTTTGTCGCCATGGTGTCTATCCCGTGTAACTCTTTTCCTAATTTAACTGCCCTCTTTATGCCGTCACAGGAATACGCTCGTCGCCAGAATTTGATAATTGAAATATATCAAAGCTATAACATAAAGGTTATATTCCAAGGTCATGACATTCCGTGACTGTCGTCTTGCATCACGTGGAGGCCAAGGTGCTCAATAACTGAACCAAACACTTGGCCATGACGACATTATTGCACTGGCCGTTGGTGTTTTCGAACACCTGGCAATGCAAAAGTACAAGCACATAACGGCCTGAGCAGTGATTTAGAATAACCCTTGACATCATTGTAGCTCGAGTGCGGCATTTATGAGAGTGTCATTGCATTTATGCCGTTTCTGTGCTTGGTTCTGGCAAGCTAAGATATGAAACATTTTAAAGAAACTGTCACCATTAATTTTCGATCATGTAATGTGCAGTATAACGTTTGAAGAACACATTATTTCATTAAATGTAATATAAAACGGTACACTTGTGTTCAGTTGCACCGAATGGCCCCAGCGATACCATCTGAAGATCTCAGGATCTCTCTAGCCTATAGGGTAATTAGCCCAGTGCGCAAAGGAACGTTCATGCACTCGTAAAACAACGGACACCAAGAACAGAACGAAGTAGTGCTCACTGAAAGTTTCAAAAAAGGAAATGCTGCGTACATCCGCCATTAATATTTGAGACGTTAAGATCGATCAATTACTCATGGAACAATGGTAGAAGCTACTGCCCACGCCACTAAAATGCCAGACCTTACCACAAAGCAACAATGAAAAGATGTGTTCATTTATCCCAGGCACGTCACGAGCATTGCAGAGCACTGCGGAGTGAAACTCATGTCCACATGTATGGTAGACGGCACCATCATATTTCCGGTTTTGCTAACCGATAAATCGGCACATATAAGAGGAGCTTGGCAATATATAGAGCCGAACCCGTTTATAACGAACTCTAAAGTGCCGCGATAAATGGGCTCTATATAGCTAGTTCGTGGTATAAGGACCCGCCCACAAAAACGTCCCCTTAGTGGCCAAACCTTTTTTTCTTTCTGTGTATTTTTAGTCAAAAGTATGACAAACCCCTCAGATGACGAGTTAAGCGTGTTTCACATGCGAGCGATTTTGCTCCAGGAGCGGAGCGGCAGCCGCCACGGTAGGCCATAACAGGTTTCTACCACGGCGACTAGACGCCCTTGTGAAATTCGCCAGAGTTGAAAAAATTCGCTAGCGGCACAAGCAGCAGAGTGACCAGTGACGTCGTTTGACACGTGATGACGGGAGTGAAGTGAAGAAGTTGACGCGCGCGCTGCGAGGAACTGGTTCCACAGACAACCCGCTCCGACTGAGTAGCAGACGACATCCGTCCTCTTCCCGGCTCACAAATGTTTCGCGCTGCTTTCAACAAGTCGCTAATAGAAGTTGTGAATCAATCTCTTCTTTGGGACGTCAAGATGGAGGATTTCCGCAATAATCATAAGAAGAGCATTGTGTGGGAAGAAATTGCCCAAGTCGCACACTTCGATAAAGTAAACGTCGTCGCTTGAACTGGCCATGTTCACTGGTGAAGTTCAAGTGCAGCTGTTTTCCTTTTGTTGCTCTCGACGATGCTTTCGCCATAGTGACAATCACGTGTGGTGCCTTTTTTATTTCAATAACATTGTTACTACTTTCCTTTTTCTGTTTTTGCGTTTTCATCGAAAGTTATTCCCACGTAGAGGAGCCGCATGGCCTGCCGTACTTCTATGTCGCAGCAATTGTTGCTGGTTTAACAAATCATGACATTTGTTGACGCGGTGCATAGATGAAAGGCTTCACACGAACGAGAGAGAAAGGACAGCTGCTATGGTAGTCGACTTGAGAAGTAGCATTCCACACAGGTCACTGATAAGGAATTTCGTGATGTGACTAAACAAAGAAGGGGTGCGAAGCTTGCTCTCATGGTTCGGGGAAATAAAGCACTCATCAGGGGCCTTTATATTTGTTCTCCCCTTCAAGACCTCAATTTGTCTCTAAAACCCTGGCTGACTTGTCCGCATGCTCTGCGACGCTTTTCTCACAATGAGCAATTGCACCGCAGAGCGCTCAAGTTTGCAGGCTGTCGACAGGTCCTGCCACACTGGCCAGCTGCTCTGCGTGACACTCAGTGCAGGAATGGGCGGCTGGGTAGGCGAAAATAGATGTTCGGTCGCGAGCACAACATACGCTGCGTAGATAACGAAGAACAGCTGTTGATTTCAGGCACCAGTGCAGCAACACATGCCTAGAAGCATGCATCTAAATTACACGGTCGAATACTACCAATTTAATGTCACTATATGTGCCGATTGAAAAGGTGTGTTGTGTGAAATGATGTAATACTTCGGCTTTCCTGCTCACCACCGCATCATTAATGGACGCAAATGCAAGCTAAAGCAAGAATTGCTGCGTAGTCCCTTACCTGCGCCGCGCACAAGTGTATATACAGCAGCCAAAGAACCAGGACAACGAGCGTATCACGTATATCATGCTACCTGCCGTTGGTGAAACTATTCCTGGAGTGCTCTACTGAATCACTGAAAAATCTAAGAGGCTTAATGTTTAGGGTGGAAGCATACGAATTCAAGCGCCAGAAGAGATGTAGACCATTCAGAAAACCCCAATGAAGGATGTGTTCGCATGAGCCAAAGGGTGACCACAAACACTGCCGAAGCTTACTACTTAGAGTTTTTATAAAAAGTCTTATTTTGACTCGAGTGAACAGGTACAAAAATTTAGGTATAAATTTTGCGAGTTGTGTATACTGGGCTGACAGAAACCTCATGCAGGGTCCCAATGTTAAATCGCTGAAAGCAAAAGCAATGAATCGGAGAAACGTGGGAAGTGCTGCGCCAAACACGCTCGCAGTTTTTAAGCATTCACAGCTGTATAATAAAACCATACAAGCAAGCTTTTTTTTTGCTTCTCCATGGTCAGTTATATGAGCACGCAACAAGAATCATACGTGAAAAAGCCAGTACAAAACAAAAAGCAATTGCAAACGTTGCTTATTTGTTGTAAGATACATGTTAAAACTAGTTCTATCAGTGTACAGACGCGTAAAAGTCGAGCGGCTATTGATGATGAACCTCGTAGCACAGGGGCGCCAAGTTAACGACACTTGGAGGAGAGCGCGGCTTTCAGATACCACTGAAAACAGCGGTGTACCGGTGCCTTCCGCGGACAACACTGCCCACCAGAATATGGTGGCTAGAATTGGGAGGTGACGCCAACGGGAGCTCGGAGCCGCTCCTTCGTTTCGAGCAGCGCGGCGGTGGCGCTGTCGGCGGAATGGTGATGCTAGTTACGCGCGCGCGCCTTGAGCGCGCGGACCTTTCAAAGATGCTGTTGCTGAAGCATGATTCAGATAAATTGGCGATTCAGATAACTCACTGTGACGATGGCTGATAGAACGCCATTTCAAGCATTAAAAGAAATTGGCTGCCGCTGCAAGACTTCTGTGACGTTGAATCTGCGCAAATTAAAGCTTTCGTTCGCATATCCCTGCAGTGTTTTGGAGTGCAAGGCGACGGCGTTTTTTTTAAAAAAAATATTACCAAAGTTCTGGGCGAGGAAAATAAAACAAATATTTATTGCACATCATATTATTAGGAAGATCTATTGCACATCATGGAATACAGGGTAAAATAAAATAAAATGAAAAAATACGCACATTTACATACGCTCGGGAGTAGTTAAAAACATTGAAACATTGCACACAGACAGCGCATCGCTTGGCACTAAGTAATAAGAGGCATACAATCACTTTCCACTCGGCAAAAAAAAATCAATAGAGCTTAAAGTTACAATATCAAACTCAGAGCACGCGTCTAAGCTTCAGCAATTTCATTCTTTCCTGCTTAGCGTTTCGTTTGCTGTTCTGGGCTTTGACATGAAAGTGGAGCCTAGTAAGAACATAAAACTTGATAATTTTGTTTGTGAGGGACATACTGTGGTCAGGGCAGCCAACAAGTGTAAGCTTTCTTAACTGCAAGAAGGAAACCAAGTCCATGATGCTGTCAGGTTTGACTTCTGTAACACTGAAGCAGTGGGTAAAAGTGTTCTCGAGAGTGGTCACGAGTTCATTGAGCTTGAGTGATGGGTACAGCAGGCCTCCTCGGTCAACAGCAGCCGTGAGGGATGCTGGAGATGGATCGTTCTCGCCTTGTAGGAGCTGCTGGCTGCACTCTGCACATTTGGTGCTTGCAACGCTTTTTCTTGCCACATATCCAGCCATGTAGAATATGAGTCTGGCATCGCTGCTTTGCACGACCATGTCTGCATGCTCGGTGCCGTGGCCGTATTCATTGAGCACTTCATGTGCTTCGGCAAGGTTTCCTACGTCGAGAAGCTCGTCTAATTTCCTCCGAGGAGTGAGGTCCTTTCCGTTGTCAGCTCCCAGCAGACTTCTCAGCAGTCCTGAGGACACATTGCTTCCTTTCGGTGGTTTTGCCAAATTCTGGAAGCTCAAAGTGTTGACCGAGATTAGGAACTGGGAGGCAGTCGGATGATCATTGCATCCAGACATTTGTCGGACGATTCCAAACAGCCTCTCCAGGGGGTCCTGACTCAAGCGGCATGTCATCATATAGCTGAAGTTCAACTTCATCGTCAGGTAGCGGAGAAGGTGTAGCGTGCTTGATAAGGTAACACGAAGCCCCTCGGCTGTACTGCGGCTTAGGAAACCTCCGGAGCCAGCAGCTGTTTCCCAATCGTCCAGGTAAGTCAAGAAGTTTTGAATGCACTTCTCGTGCATCCCTCCAGGCTTAAGTGCACCCGAACTGCACCTTGAAGTCATGGCCTCAATGAGCCTTCTCATTCTTTCCACAAAGCTGACTGTCGCCGCTGTGCTCCCATGCTTTTCTTCGATGGTTGCATTGTACAAGAAAAGGCCTCTGAGGACTTCATCACTGTAAAGCCGCACTGCATAATTTACCCTCATTTTCTCAAAGCCATTGGGATGCACAACCGATTTGCTAATATGAGGCATGGCTTTGAGAGTCGTGTCATGCTGTTCATCAAGCTGCCGGGCACAGTCAATAGGGTCAACAATGGCATGGCCTTCTGGCAGTTTCACGCCCGTTCGAACAAAGGTGTTCCTCACACATTTAAGAAGGTGTGGGAAGTCCGAGATGAAGTGCAGAAAACGTTCTGGGTCTGTAGGGTGCTGCCTTCTACATACTGTGTTTTCTTTCCTGCCGTGTATGCCGAATGAGTGCCACATGCTTCTGTTCCACGCAGCTCCATCAGTGGTGATAAAGTCTACGTGCAGACCGGCGTTTTCGCTCATGACTACTGCTTCGAGGATTATTTTGCCTAACGTCTCGGACTTCACATTGCTGCGTGATGCGAACACACCAATAATCTGGTGCCACGTGCCTGTAAAAGGCACGAACAATACTACAAGGCCATGGTCACATGCTACGGAGCGCTCACTCTCTGGTGTGAACTTCCCAAGGTCCACAAAACCTTCGATGGTGCCATCGGTTCCCAAGCTCAAGTGTTCAGATAGCTTAATCTCATCAATTAACAGCCCACCATGGCGCTGGAACAAGTCCATAGATTTTGTTTTTTCCGCCACAGCAGCAAACACTTTTTCGCTCAGGCCGAATCCACTCCTGTAACGCTTGAGATATCGACGTAGTGATGTTCGAGAAGGCAACGCCATGATGTTGTTTTTGCGTATATGCTCATAGAGGCGTGGGCTTTTCATGGACATAATAAGGCACTCTAGAGCCCATTCACTTTCATACTTCATCCCTTTTGTGGATTTTCTTTTAGCCGCAGCAAAGCACGCCTTGACTTGTTGCTGCTGCTTAATGGGTAGGGCCTTCACCGCTTCTTCAAATGCTGTAGAATCATTCCGTGCATTCTTTTCTTTCATTTGTTTGATGAGTGATTTAGCCTGCAGGACACTCAGGCGACTCCTTTTCGCTTGCGCTGTTCGCAGCTTAAGCCTGTATGAAAGCTTTTGGGACTGGGCCACATTTTTGCCTTTTCTTCGCCTGTAGGACTCACGATTCAGGAGTAGTCTTCTGAGGTGCTTGCATTGTGGGCAGGCTTTTTCTGGCGTTGGAGCAACCCCACGGCAAGATGGGCTGAAGGTTCTGCCATCAAAAGTCTTCTCCTTGTACTTTAAATTCACTCCAAATTCACCAGTTTTACCAAACCCTCTGCATGGTATCATGGAGTCGACGTCGCGAAGCAACTCTTCTGCCATTTCGATGTCGGTAATGTCAAGGGTCTTTATTTTTGTGGCTTGCACAAAAGCTGTCGCTTGAAGTTTGTTTTCATCTGATGTCATTAGCACATACTTGTCAATAGTCAACTTGTCACCATCTAGTGCGCAAACTGTAAACACCGTGGCGTTGTCGGCTCCAGCAATTAGATGTCGAGCCCAGTAAGCGCTGGGAAGACCACACTTGCGGACGTCGGGAATTGCGGGCACATTCGGAACAGGTATTTGGTTACTGTCGCTTTCTGTGCTGTACGAGCCAGCTGTCTCCTCGCAAGCAGACGTGCTTGGTTCCTGACGCCGAATTTTCGATGGTAGGCCGCAAGTGGATGTTCTTGACGTCCTTTTCTTCGGCACTTTCTTTGAAAGATACGCAGGAACATTTGGGAATATGGTTGGCACCGCGTCAGATTTCAGCACCGGTTTCCCTCGGGGAATCTGAACAGTTTCGCCGTTTATCACATGCGTGTAAAAACGCTCAATAAACTGCTCGTCGAAATGAAGCTCACATAGCGCCGACTTCACGTCCAACGACTTGTCGGCACGGGGTACGGCTCGTTGCCAGGCTTCGAAGAGGGCAGGGTCTTTGGGAACAGAGAAAAGAGAAGCACGCTGACCTTGCTCCCTCGATGACACATTGCCGCTCGTGCAGCCAGGAGCAAAGCAGTGGCGTTGCCTCGCTTTCGTAGTGCTGGAGTTCATCCTAAGGTCGGCACTCACACTGTCATGTCAGCAACTAAATACATTTTGCCATAAGCGAGACATCAACGCGGAAAACTGCACACACCCAGACACGCTTCCAGAGGCGAACCAGCGAACCCAGCGGCGAGTCGACGAGAGAGCGCGGAGCGCGCGCTTCGCCCGCATCACTATGCCGACAGGAGCGCCGTGGTGGCCGTCGCGGCGGCGCTTGAAAACGAGGATCGCGCGCGCTCGGCGAATATGCGGGCGCTGGCGTCACCTCCCAATTCTAGCCACCATAACCAGAACGGCGAGCGTCGCGCAACAGCAGCGGCGCATGTGAAACAAACGCGCGTCCTCCCGCCGCTCATTCGCCATTCGTCCTCCCACCGCTCGTTCGCTCGCATGTGAAATAAGCTTTTGGCCTTTTCGCGTGATAAACGGCACCTGTTTGCTCACGAGTGAATTCAACCACATTCGCGATATCCTCACGCTGTTCCACTGAAGCGCGGTACCGCGCCGCGTCGGACCAATCATCCTTGGCTAGTTGCGTGCAGCACGTCGCTCACTCTGCTCTCACCGTCGCATGCCAGTTCGCTTGGAGTCCAATGTATCTGCGCGTTCGTGCTTTCTTTACGCATGCTTCATTGGCGATCGTGCCCGGGTGCGCCAAGTAGCCTGCAAGATAGTCCGTTCGTTAACACGAAGTAGAATTTTGCGAGCAACACGGGCAAGCTGCCTTGCACGACGCGACGGCGAACTTGCGAACGGCAGCATGACGCGTTTGTACAGCAGTCACTCCGCAGAGCAGCTATCTGCAGATGACTGTGATGAGGCTCTCGGCGATGAGTCAGTGGCACGTTCATCGCCACCTCGCGATCGCTCTTTTCCGATGCTTATCTATTAATGCACCGCTGCAACTGCGCGAAAATCGTTATTAATCGACCGGTCTCTGCCGTTATCTTTGAAAGGTGGAAAACCTTTTGCGTTACATTGTGGTATCGGGGAGTTGAGCATCGCAGTGAACTTATATGCCACAAATATTATCGCTTCTCACCATTTATAGCTTCTTGCGTTCGAAGGCATTCTTGATTACCCTAATCGTCGCCGGTCGTAGGTGCCGAGAGCGGCGTTAGAAAAGATTGCCATGCGAAAGCTGACCGCAAGTCGTTATGCTGTCTCCCATTTCTTTACAAGTGTTTTTTTTTTTTCCTCGCTTCAATTCTGCCGCTGAAGAAACGTCCGGGAAGTGAGTGACCTCACTCGCAACGTCCGAAATCTGCGTGCAGTGCTCGTCGCGGTCTACGATATCTTCGTCGCATGTAAACTGCAGCGGGGCACACGCGAGCGGCGCCTGATTGCTTAAGAATGCCTTCTTTGAAACATTTCTTTCTAGCTTCGTATGCGCCGTATTTTTACCGCAACCATGTCGGAAGTGTTCGTTGTAAAAGCTTTGAAAAATGTTCGCTATATGTGGACTCAGTTTCAAAGGGTAGCATAGGAAATTCATAAGTGCACCAAATTACGGTAGTTATAACCGATAGATCGTTATATCTGGGATCGTTATAAGGAGGTTGAACCAACGTTACTAGAACCTAGTAATGTTGGGTTGGACTGTATCTCCAAAAGTGATAACCTCAAAACAAGGCCCTGGTGCCCAGATTATATTGGCATGTTTGAATGCAATTGATATAGCAATCATAATCATGAAAGAAAAAAATAATGAGTTAGCTCACTAACCATGGCCTCCTTCGTAAAACAATATATAAAAAAATCACAGCATGTACACGGAGTGATTGGTGATTAGTGGGGATAAGCAGCCTTCAGCCTGTCTGTCCATTCTTGCATTCGTCCGTTCACGCGACCATCCGTGCATCCGTCCGTTTACGCGACCATCCGTGCATCTGTCCGTGCGTACGTCCATCCGTCCGTCCGTCTCCTAGTATGCATGGTCATCCGTCCGTCTGTGCGTCCATCTAGTGAACACTCGAAGTACCGCCACCTCGCATCCCCTGTGGCACCTATCCACTCTAGAGCGGGTATGTGCCACGCCGACAGACGGGGGACATCGCTCGACCCTAAGGAGCTTCGCCCCTAAAACAGAAAGAACTCAAAATGACAACTGAATTGTTTGTTTCACCATATCTGCACAGAGTTGACATACTCTGAATCAGAGGCTGGGTCCAAGCTAGTGCGGCGAGTGCTCCGATGCACCACCCTGTGTGTTGTAATTTTCCATCTCTCCATTCGATTACCAGCTTCGGATACAGACATGAACAACACGAATAAGTTAGGGCTAACTCAAGCAAATCCTTTCTTTTTTTTGGATTGCATTCTTAATTTTGGCATGATTTCATTTAGCAAACACACTGCGGGGCGCCAAAAGTCTTACCGCAATCAACTAATTATCTATGCAATATTGTGCTTTTGCGGCAAAGTGTAACAGCTTGCAGAGCCTGTTACACTTAGTCATTTTTTGATCTTCTTCATATGGTGGTACACAACAGTACATATGTAGAGTAGAGGGTGCAACATGATAGGGTTATTCTTTTCAAACAAGAACTTTTCTAATGACTGCAACAAACTGTGCGTTGGCACGTTCAAGAGAACGGCAATCGCAATGCCATGAAATGGCTTTATTTCATAGCTCCTTTCTACGCCAGTGATGCTAGCTCACTAGATTAGCTTCCAAGTACAAAAGCAATGGGACAGACACCATGTGCTCGCACATTGCTGGACACCAGCATTTGCAATAAGCACGGTCGACAGGCTGAATATAGGAGCACTGCCAATGGTTATTCTAAATTATGGATCATTTGCACAGTGGTAGTGGTCCTCAAGACTGCAAGGAAGCTTTACAGGTGCTCCAAACTTCATCGCTGCATCCTGACACATCTAGAAAAAGATATTTCTGCCAATCACTTATCTTACAGGACTTCCATTCTGTCTATACTGTGTCCACCCGTCTATACAATGACAGAGCGACATCCGTTATAAGGAGAATAAGGGACACATAATCTCCAATTTTTCCCTCTTTATCTAGTTACTATTAACTCTGCAACACGAACCCCATTCCTGTCCAATACCACAAAGGCTGTAATTACCACCTGCAGTTTCTTCCATTCATGTATAACTCTGGAAGCAAGCTTTTACAAACTTTCAAAATTTGATCACAACAACAGTAAACATGGTGTTTGTGCCTCACTATCAATGCTCCTTTAGTTCATTACTCCGGCTTGACTACCTCTGCCTATCTACCCAGTAAAAGCAGCTGGGTTGCAAAGCAAATGAAAAACATCTACTTTTGCAATGAAGAACGGCCACGCTTGAAATTTTACTGACGAGCATAAAAGTGGATGTGTATGTTCAATATACGGTACACCACTCATAGATTGAAACAGGACAATTTAAGGCTAAGTTATGTATATATGAAGTGCCTCCTGTTTATGAAGTGTCAAGTGAAGAGGACGGTACCAGAATCTTGGAAGAATCCTAACATCATCTTAATCCATAAAAAAGGGGTCAACAAAAACTTCAAGAATTACAGGCCAATCAGCTTGCTCTCCGTCTTATACAAGCTATTTACAAAGGTTATTGCTAACAGAATTAAGAGAACATTAGAATACAATCAACTAAACAACCAAGCCGGATTTCGTACAGGCTACTCAACAATTGAAAACAATCATATTGTCAATCAGGTGATACAGAAATATTCAGAACACATCCAATCACTATACATAGCCTTCATGGATAACAAGAAAGCACTTGATTCAATAGAGATATGAGCAGATTAAAACTCAACCTTCTGCCCACTCCCTCTGTTCCCTTGAGCAGAGCTCTCTCAGTTGCGAGGCAACTGTTGCTATAGAAGGGAGTGGAAGGTTGATTGCATGGTGTCCGTCTTGTCTTGTCGTGGCTGCTGCTGCTTGTTCAGGGATGGAGACCAGCGCCTCTCAATACGTTCAACAACTCGACTTTATGTACAGGAACTTATGTACATATTTACAAGACTCTTTCACCGTTGGGACCGTCGCATGTTGCCTCGGCAGAGCCGATAGTGCAGAGCACTGTTTGCTGCGATTAGAACGCCCTCGAGGAGTCGGGGGCCAGGTTTTAACCTCTCGGTTGCCCCTCCCAATTCTCCTCACGGCCAACCAAACCAATCCAGTCCGTTTGTTGGACCGACTAAACCACACGTCGCTGTCCTCTCCTCTCGCTCTCTTATTCAAGCACTCGACCTCTCGGTCTGAGAGAGTGAGACGAAAGGACCGGCTTCCATACGATGTTCTGCTAACGGGGCGAACGCACACGATGGTGGCGCCATTTTGGCTGCAAGCCCATACTATTATTGCGAGATGACTAAGCCGTGCAGCGTGACAGCCGTGTCACAGACTCTGATCTAGATGGATGGGTGTCGATACACCGGATACGTCGCCCGCCGGCACTCCGCTGGCTGGGGACCAACTAGCTGGTTGTTTAAAGCGGCGACCGACTGCTGTCTTCTTACCAGAACGGGCGTCCTTACGCCGGGATTATCATCTCCCGAGAATCGGCTGTTTGGAAAGCGCACCCTTTTGCGACAAAGAAGACTCACCCCCTGGCCTGCGACCCCAGACCTTACAAGCAGTCATGCAGACACTGCGCAATCAGGGTGTTGACAAAGCACATATAAGCGTCTTGGAAGAAATCTACAGTGGATCAACTGCCATCATAGTGCTCTATGAAGAAAGCGACAGAATACTAATGAAGAAGCGTGTAAGACAAAGGGATATAATCTCCCCAATGCAATTTACTACGGGCTTACAGCAGGTTTTCAGACGTCTAGGATAGGAAGATTTAGGGATAAGAGTTATTAGAGAGTACCTCATTACTCTGCACTTTCCTGATGACTGTAAATTGCTGAGTGACAAATTGTAAGTCATGATTACTATATTAGACACGGAAAGCAGAAGGATAGGCCCTAGAAAATCTGCAGGAGACGAAAGTAATGCAGAACAACCTCGGAAGAGAACAGCGCTTCAAGATAGGTAATGCAAGTGCACTAGAAATTGTAAACGAATATGTTTATTTAGGACAGGTAATAACGACAGAGCCGAACCATGAGATCAAAGTAACTAGAAGGATAAGAATGAGGTGAAGCACATTTGGCAAGCACTCTGAAATCATGGCTGGTAGATTGCCACTATCCCTCAACAGGAAGGTATATAACAGCTACATTTTGCTGGTACTTAGCTAGGGAGCAGAAACCTGGAGACTTACAAAGATGGTTCAGCTTAAATTCAGGACAACGCAATGAGCGATGGAAAGTAAAATGGTAGGTGTAACCTTAAAAGACAAGAAGAGAGCAGAGCGGATCAGGAAACAAACGGAGTGTTAAGAACATCATATTCGAAATCAAGAAAAAAAATAGTCATGGGCAGGGCACCTAGTGCGAAGGCAAGATAACTGCTGATCATGAGGGATCACAGACTGGATTCCAAGAGAAGGCGAGCGGACTAGGGGGAAACAGGAAGTTAGGTGGACAGATGAGATTAAGAAGTTTGCGGGTATAAAGAGACAGCAGCAAGCACAGGATCAAGTTGACTGACGGAACGTGGGGGGGGGGGGTGGCTTTGTTCTGCAGTGGGCATAGTTTGGTGATGATGATGCTGAACGCACATACTACTTTTATTTCCACCATCTTCTGTTCACAGCACAGAGGTGTAATTTTGACTAGAAGCATGAATTACAGCCAAAATTATGTTATAAGACCAAATTTGCCGCAACATGAAGGGGTTAGCTTGAACAATTGCTCATACCAGTCGTTACACTAAAAATTTGATGTCCTGTTTGTATCCGGAGTAGTGTACAAGGATTTCCAACATGCACCAAGTCACAGTGTGTTCAGGAGATAACTCTATCTATAGAAATATTAAACGTACCAAATCAGTGCAAATCTCAAACACCATGTATGAGATCACCAGGTGCTAAGGTACCAAGGAAACTATACTAACTGCTTTTGTCCTAATCTTGTCACTTTGTAAACAATGTTAACAGACTGTTGCTGAGAATAAAGAAAACCACTGTTGGCAAATGTACATCAGCAGTATTTATTGCTCAGTCTCACTGGAAACCAAGCTTTTTCCACCATTTAAACCAGACCATGGTCATTACATAGTCAATATGTCTGACCTAGAAAAGAAAACAAGTGCTCTCTCGTTTCTTTACTAACAGCCAAACAGCAACCCTCAATATATGTACAAATAAAAAAACTTAAGCTGGTCCATCTGAAGCGCATTCAATCTGCTTCTTCTGTTGTCTTAGGCCTCTTTTGTGCGCTGGCACCATTTTCAGCCTCTATGTTGTCTTCTGCCTCTCTCTTTGGCGCGGATGTCGATGGAATGGCTGATGGGTCTGAAGAGCTGCTTTTGGCTTTTTCGTCGTCATCGGCTTCTAAGAAGTCGTCCCACTTTTTCAGTCGTTCCTCAAGTTCCTCTTCCGTTTCAAAAATCTTGTAGCGTGTTCGACCATCCCAGGTCTCTGCCGACAACTGGCGCTGGGCAAACCATCGGCCGTTCATTCTGCCGATGCAGGCATCTGCCTCCTCAGGCTCCTTGAAGGTCACCGTGGCGACGCCCTCAGGATGCCGCTGAAACACAAGATGAGCATTGGATGGGAGCTTCTCAACTTCGTGTTAGAAGAGTGTTTACCAAGTTTTTTTATGTCAGTAAATTTTCTTGATGTTGCACCAGAAACACATCATTAAAATTGTTTTTGACCTGACTTTCTTAGAACAGTGCACCTTGAAAGGATATACATCAACTTACTATGATACTTGTTTATACCCGAAATGATGAGGTTCAAAAGTAAGCCTGTCTGCTTTCATCTGGAAAAATGTTTTTCCAGGCTGTCATCAATTAACACACAAACGAGAGCGCACACTGCCATGTGACAGAGGCATGGTAACAATTGCTTTGTTACCTTACTCGTCATTTCAAATCACAATTTATGAAACTTCTTGATAAGTTTACCCACAATTTCAGAACAACAATTTTTAAGATTTTATGTGCCATGCGGCAAGACGGTGAGGCCTCAGAGTAAGCCGTAAGTTTTCAAAATGTTTTTAGCAATTTACAGTTATTTTCGACATCGCTTTTTGCTAGTTGTTAGATATGTTATTTCATACCTTATGCACTCATTTCAACTCAGTTTTGAGTACTGCTCACCTTATGACCTGTAATGAGTGCTTTACTGTGAGCGTGATCACATCAGATGAGATGCTTAGATAGACAACATGCCGGGCTCCTAAAGTAGTCTGCACTTTAAAGATGTAGGCTAACCAAGAAGGCTATTATTAAGGTATCTTGCAAGTGGCCGTCATTTGTGAACGATAGGGTACATGTTTTCACTAGTTAAAAGACACCACAGATTCGAAAAAAGCAATATTAAACAAAGAAAGAGTGCCTCTTAGTGAGTGCACAGCTTATTTTTAGAACAATTTTTTATTTAAAATTCAGAGTGTTTTTTTTTTCGAAGCTCCTCACACTTACCTGCAGCACTACTACCTATGCGTTGAAGGACCCCTAACACTAAGTTTCGAAATTCGAGATGCATGTGTTGGTTGATAGTGCTAAATGCGGGGCCACTTCTGACCGATTATTAGTGGCGAGCATAGCCTAGAAAATAATTTGATTAGGTTTTAATGTAAGGGTGCATGCTCTGCCGAGTATTTAGGTGCAATCATCACTTTCTGTAATTTGACATAGACCACGACTCTCCTTGTGACATGCAGAGACCAACATTCGCGGGGCTCACTCACAGGTACAGATGAACGTGAATAAGCATCTCAGTTGTTACTTCTCTGTGTCTGAAAAGCGTGCCTGTTTTGCAAACGGAGACAGTGCAACGAACGCAGTGCCCTTTGTGTGCACGGTAACTATAATCGACTCCTGTTAATTCAAAGTTGCTTAATTGAAATTTTTGGGTAAGTAGAAGTCAAGAAGTCGACCCATCAATTTTGCCTGCACACCTATAGAAAAAAATGCTCGTTAATTCAAAGTTAAAAGTCTATTATGTTGGTTAACTAGAAACCATTTCTCAGTCGAGAACCTCGAAATGGCCGTAATCTTTTAATAAAGTGGGTAATTTTTCATGTGACAAGACCGCGAGGACAACTGTTGGACTGCGCTGTTGTCAGCATTGCCACTGCCCGCAGCACTACGGTTCATGAAGCTGCCATCTTGTTTAATCAATGCTGGGGCATCGCATTGATCGCATCGGCTAACTAGGTCTTTAGTTGTGATGTGTCGAGTGCTTTAGCCACGCGGTGGGTTGAAGTTTTGTTGAAGTTAGAAAAGCACGACTGGATGCAGGCGGAATAGACACAGCGCCCGGTGTGTGTTTGCGTGCTGTGGCCAGTCCGTGTCCAGTAGCACTCTTCAAATATATAGCATGATAAAGCAACTAGTTCGCCAACACACTGTGAGTTGATTCCGCACGTGTTTGCACAGCTGATTCAGAACGTTGTGGTGGCGACGTTTGATAATGAAAACTTGCGGCCCCTAACGAATGCTTGACGTTGCGATGAAAGTCGAAAATCTTAAAAGAAGCTGACCACCAAGCCTAACCCTCTATTGAATTTCATCAAGCGCAAACAGGTGAACTTGGTGACAGTAGTTATGGCGCCGTTTTTAGCGATGTCCGTCTTGAAAAAATTCCTTGCCGTGGACAGCCATGTCAATACATGTGAACAACAAATGAACAGAAAAATTGTGCAGATGGTTTGGCTAGTGAACGACGGCATAGAAAAGAACTGCCAATGAGGACTACCAATGTTGCTATTGGTCTTTCTTTTGTGCTGCGGTTTTTATGTTTTGTTGAAGAAGCACTTCGACATGTGTAGTGCTTGGAAAACTTTCTAGCCACAGCCATGTTCGGCAAAAGATGATGAAAGACAACTTTCTTTCAGAACTGTCAGGTTTAAAGCAATAAAAAAAGTTTCTTGTCCCATTTACTTAATTGGAAGTTCGTCTAATTAGAAGCTTTTCGCAGTTCTCGTGAACTTTGTATCAACGGAAGCTGACTGTACAACAGAATCGTTCTGGTGAGAGCCCAAGGCGTACAATTCTCTCCATCGCGAGATAAGGGTGCACACGTGAGTGTCCATCCCCCTTGTCTTCACGGGGTAACGGATGCGTGGGAGATAAGAGTGCGTACCGGTGTGTCATGATAATCTGGCGACACGTTCTCATGGCGCCATCTCGCTGGTGGTGCTGAAAACACTACAGTTCCACTGAGATGGCCATCGGCAACAGTAAGTGGTAGCTATATAAATAGCTTGCCGTTCGAACGTTGAAGGAGGTGCTCCTTTGTGGCTCAGTGGTTAATGCCTAGCAATCACAATTCATAGGTTGGACGTTCGATTTTGCCCATCGAAGTCTTTTTCTGGATTATTTTTCTTTCTTGAATGGCGTTATGACCGGGGAAAAATCCAGTCGAGAGTGTCCATATAATTGCTATCCTTATAATAATAATGTGAAAGGTGCTTTGGTGCAGCCAGTTCAGAACTCTCATACCAATTTTGTACTGTCCAGCAAGCCGTGGTGGCTGTGCGAAGCAACAGCTTCTAGTGGCCCATGGGCAGCCACATTCCTGTCTGCACAAATAAGAACGAATTTGTTCCAGGCTGATATACTGAAGTGGCTGAAAAAGCCTGTTAAAACACTTTTTTATTGGGCTGAGCTTTGCTGCTGTGCAGGGGCCACATAGCGTGCCTGGTCATTGAAGTCCTATGTGACAATGCTGTCGAATGCATTCAACATGTATCAAAACTAGCTTGTCTCATGCTGCTGAGTGACATCAAAACAATTGTCACACGGCAACGCGGCCTCCTCCACCTTCTCACCAAGCTTGAATATTGCGAATTCACATAAAATGAACTCATTCTGCTGGATCATCACGGTCCGTGGTAATGAGAGTAGACTGTACTTATTTTGCTTAGGAGAGGTGCGGAAGCTGCAACTTTTGCCCCTCACCACTTTGTTCACGACTCAAAACCTCCTCTCAAATAACTTGAAACGTTGCCGTTATCATACGGTTCGTGCTGATGACGATGGTGATGCAGACTGTGCCACTTTGGTATGTTTCTTCACGAATGCCACTCTCGTTCGTTTGAGTTGCGTTTGCAGTGCTTCGTGTTCCGCATGCTCCGAGAATCATCCCAATTAACTGGGTTGTGGCCTCATTTGATCAAATTAACAGGACTTTATACCCACTGAGCAATGCATATGCTGGCCAGGACCAGAAACCGCATCCAAGCTATCTCATTTTTCGAACTGATGGGTGTTGAATTAGCAAGCATTTACTGTAAAGAGCAGTTGTCAAACTTGCACGCAGCTGCAACACAATTTAGAGAAAATTTCTTTTTTAATTTGTCGCTCACTGAATTTTGTAGCTCTTTTCTTCAACAACTCTCTGTGGTTGATTGGTATGTCAGGTCCCAAAACAACCATATGGTTATGAGAGACGCCGTAGTGGAGGGCTCCGGAAATTTCGACCACCTGGGGTTCTTTAGCGTGCACCCAAATCTAAAATGCAGCCGCCGCAGCCGAGATTCGATCCCGCGACATGCGGGTCAGCAGTCACTAAACCTTAGCCACTAAACAACCACTGCAGGGCAAATCTTTGTGGTGCAAACGTGTTCTACTGCATCATTGTTATACAGAAACTGCAGTAAGAAGGGCCAGATATCACCAATGCTACATCAAAAAGAAGGGTGAGGTGACAAAGCAGCTTTGTGCCTTATGCTAAAACACTATGCTTGAGCAGCAAATGCACTTCTAAACAGTGTTCTCGCGTGTTTACTTACATCATATACGACCACCTTCTTGACCTCTCCGAACTGGCCGCACTCTTCACGAAGGTCCTTTTGGTACTCCAGAATCAAGGTAGGGTCACTCTGCAATATGCCAGAGGACAAGACATAAAACACCATGCTCAACTACAAATGTCGCTTCCAGGCACTGACTGAGTGACCGAATCCTTAAGCACATGGTTAGAAATCAAGGAATGAAACAAGTCACACTGACATTTACAATACACAGCCTTCGTCACTATACAGTAAAAGCTCGTTAATTCGGATTTCATGGGACCGGAAAAACTGTCCGAATTAACCGAATGCCGAATTATTGAATGAACAGGGAAAACAACATTTAATATCAAGCTGCAGAAGCATACCTTTATTTGTTGAAGTATTTTGTAAGTGTCGTCTGCGTTTTTGCGCAGATTCCGGCTGACATCACAATTTTTCTTAACTGTTCCAAATGGCCAACAGCAAGCAAGCTGTCGGGAGTGTTCAGGCAAGCGTCCTCTAATATTAACAGCGCCTCCAAGACTTCCCATGAGGTGCAATGATGTCGCGGCTGTATCTCCTCGCATGATTCTTCGTCGGAATCGTGGTCTTCATGGGCGCCCGTGACATCATTAATAATCTCTTGATCGGTCAGGAGACCACTCGTGGCGACACCATGATCAATCCCGATGTAGTCCTCAAAGGTCACATCTATGGGAAGGACAGCATCGAAAGTCGGGCAGTCATCGTCGGTGGACTCGGCTGACACTTCCTCGATGCCATCGTCAGCTACTGCTGCATGCTCGGGCCTCACAAAACCGCTGTGCCGAAAACAGTTGGCGATGACTTGCGGCGGAGTGTTTTTCCACACGTGGGCGATGATGTGCACTGCGCCGAGTAAATCCACTTGATACAACTTCCCAGCTTCTGAGCATAGGATCATTCGCTCTAGCAGGTGCTTGCGGTACTTCGACTTCACGTAGTGAATGATACCCTGGTTCATCGGCTGAAGAGCAGACGTAGTGTTGGGCGGCAAAAAAACTACTTTGATGCTCTTCAGTTCGACTGTACAGTTATGGGCACTGCAGTTGTCAACAACCATAACTATCTTGTGGTCTTTCGACGTGAAGTGCCGGTCTAACTGCTGCAGCCAGCCGCGAAAAATGTCCGATGTCATCCATGCCTTCCTGTTCGCTGTGTACTCGACAGGAAGGCTTTTGACATTCTTAAAAAAACGTGGCTTAAGCGCCTTTCCGACGACAAATAGAGGCAAGTGCTCCGTGCCAGTCATATTGGCGGCAAGAAGCACAGTTATCTTTTGCTTGCACTTCTTGCCACGGTTGCACGCGTCCCTTTTGAAAGTCACCGTTTTGTTGGGCAGAGGTCTGAAAAATAGAGCAGTTTCATCTGCATTGAACACGTCACGTGGTTCATATGCGGCGATGTGCTCCAGCAGCTTCACATTTCTTTACTCGGTGGTCACGCTTTCGTCAACACTGGCCTTTTCGCCGCACACACTCCTGAAGACAAGTTCATGTCTTTCTCGAAACCTCGCAAACCACCCTTCTGACGCTTTGAACGATTCAATGTTCATCATTGCAGCGTACTTCTCACCTTGCGCCATGATGAGATGTCCGCTCAAAGGCAGATGCGCGTTGCGACAGTCAGTAATCCACCAAAGCAAAGCTTCTTCGAGCTGGGAATGAGCTGCGGTCCGCAACCGCTTTCTAGAGGCATGAAACTTCTCGCTTTCGAAGGCTTGTCGAATCTGTTGTTCATTTTTCACGTACATTCCCAACGTGCTCCGCTTCACGTTGTACTTGGTCATAATATGCTGTCGCGATTCGCCGTTCTTCAGTGCTTCCAAAATTTCCACTTTAGTCGCCAAGTTCTTCGCGTCGTAGTTCTGCCACTTTTTCGGCGTTGCCATCACTGTAGCGCACGATGGTCGTGGCATGCAAATACGGTCACAATGGAAGAAAAAGAGAACACTGCAAGAAGAGATGGTTCCGACACGACAACACAAGGAAAAATGGCGTCGAGGCGCTGAGTGGAGAAGAAAGAAGACGCCGACGTTCGGTGACGCTGCGATCGCCCCCACTAGTTGATGATGATGGCGATGCCACTCAGGTTTCGGTTTCACTCCAGTGGTGCCAGCGCTGTTTTATCACACTTTTGTGTAGCAGCAGCCGTCAGCATTTGTCCGAATTAAGCGGTGCGGAGCCGAATTTCGACGAAATAACGAAGGTTTGGTCCCATAGATTAACATGCACTTTGGCCGGGACCAATAGAGCCGTCCGAATTATCCGAATTTCCTAATTAACGGGTGTCAAATTAACGAGCTTTTACTGTATAAGATGACTGTGAGAAGGAGATGTCCAATTACTAATACAAGTAACGTTCCACAATTTCCGGAGCCAAAACCACCATTTATATCATTATGAGGCACGATGTAGTAGACTTTTCCAAATGATTCTGACCAGCTGGGCTTTCTTTTTAACAAGCACTGATATCCAGCAGTAGAATTGGTCTGTAACTTTTCACATTACCGAAATGGGATCATCACAGCCAAGGCCAAATCTGCATCATTTGGTTCAGCAGCCAATTACTATGACTACTGCACCACCATGGCGGCCTCAGATCAGTATAAGCGATTGATTGATTGATTGATTGATATGTGGGGTTTAACGTCCCAAAACCATCAGATGATCATGAGAGACACCGTGATGGGGTACTCCGAAAATTTTGATTACCTGGGGTTCTTGAATGTGCACCCAAATTTGAGTACACGGGCTTACAGCATTTTCGATCAGTACAAACGAAGCCTTAACAAGCCACCAAGATGAAATAGCACAACATGATCAAAAAGAAACATTTTGGATGACAATTCACTCATGTTTGCCATTAAAGTTCACATGCATTTGTGAAATCTTAACAGAGAACTTGTGCCACTCTGAATAATCTTACACAATAATATCTGCCACAATGTTGTGACGATACCATTTCTAGAACTGTGAGCTTAACAATCTTCATTTCTATGTGCACTAAACTTTTTTCCAGAAAGGCAGCTACGTAACATTCAAACCTAAATGACAGCAGCGTGAAAAGTTATGGCGACTGAACCTGCCTATCTGTGAATCCACACAGCTAAGCTGAATAGACCCCCCCATGCAACTACTATTCAGACTACATGCACAGTACAATCAGACAGTCCTCTCCTACAGTAAAATGTGCAACAATGTTCAATATTTCTTCCATACTGCACTCGAAACAGCTTACAAGTTGAATTAAAGTACCATGACAATTGGATTATTATAGCTGATAATTGTTCTGCATGTATTGAAAAAGAAACAAAAGGAAAAAGAGAGAACAAGGCTGATAGAGCCGTGGTTACCACAGTGGCAAGGTAATCTGTGCATCTCCGCTTTTTGTTTTGACTGTAGACTGCGTTAGCTCATTTACATACAAAAGATGATTTCACATCATGAGCTACAGCATGCCAACACCTTTGCCTATTATAATACCCTAACCACAGCAGCCAAGCCATGTGCTTGAAAAATGCACAAGCAGTGACAGTCTACTCAAAAGCCGAATACTACAGTTTTCCTGTCTTATAGCACCAGTTTACCTGCCGCAGATTACCAACAAGGTAAAGCAAGGAAGGCCATGCTATCTTTTTTCCTACCGCATGAACACTGGAAAAGGTTGAAAGACAAGCGTGCGAGACTGTGGTGAGAAGAAGGCTTATAACTAAGCCGATGCTATAAGTGCATGGCATGTGTGTATTCAGATAGGTGTAGTGGCTTGCATTGCCAAAGTGTAGCAGGTGCTCAATGTTAAGTCCAACGCACTGCTGAAATGGTGTCGTTAGACGTGGGTCCACCTGAATGAGCTCATCTCGTGCTAATAGCTACTTGTCAGACTACTGAAACAGTGATACCTTGATGAAAACAAGCAAAATAAAGGATAAGGCTGGCACATCGGGCCAATTGCTGCTGCATTATCTTCAACGCAATAGCGCAGAAACACAACAAATAAAGCTGAGCTTTATTGTCAAACAAAGCAAGATATTTGCAGGCAGTGTTTGCAGTGACTAACAGAAAAAATAGGCATGCATGTCAACAAGCAAAGGCCAAATAAGCAAGCACATGTTTGCCCATGGCTGAGGCAAAAAAGAGAGAAAAAAAAAACAAACAGGAGTGGCCACCGCATGCACGAAGCCGCATCATCCAAAAACGCAAACTCTGCATCACACACTGAAATGGATGGACTGCTCATGCACGAGCATCCCTCCACCTCATCTGAGTCGCTTCTACAATTAGTGTGCGGGTGCAGTAGTTTTTGTGCTGGTATAAAACTCTTGAGTTATTCAACTTGAGACGATCACCAGAAAACTATCTATTCTGTTCCACATTTTACTTGCACGCTCACAAAGCCAGTCGGTCGGCACGTCAGCAGTCGTGTCATTTTTTCCGGTTCCGCAAAAGCTCATTGCACTTTTGCACAACTAGCCCTGTTACAAGATGACAAGTTGAATTTAATGTTAAGCACTGCAACCGTTTCATGTAATATGTGTGCAGGATTGTGTAGAGAATTTCTGTGTGATGTGGTACCTGCTATGACAGGCTGGCAGGTGCTTCAATGACCAGATGCGTGAGCATGCAAATAACGTCCAAAACAAAAACGACGGTGTTCCGGCACTTCATTGTGATCTGTGAGGCAATCGTTTTGAGTTCAAGAACACATCAGTTTCATACCGGTACAAAGACGATCTCACCTTCATAATTGTACAAGCGGCTCAGATGAGGTTGGATGCTCCTACATAAGCGAGCTGTCCATTTTATTGTGTGATAAAAAGTTTACATCTTTGGATACTGCAGGCTCGCGCATGTGATGACCATTTTTAAATATATATTTTTTTTTGCTTGCCATGTATAAAAATGTGCTAGCCTATGCTGTTCTTGCTTGTTTAGACACATGCCTGCTTTTTTTGTTAGTCTATGTAAGTACGGCACCTTGATTTCAGGTATATACACCTGATTGTGTATATACCTTGATTTCTTTCGCAATAAAATTCAGTTCAAAGTTAGCACTAGTCAGTGTCCCCTCTTGGCTATAGTTGTGCTTTCACAGTTACTACCGTATTTACTCGCATAATAGGCGCACTTTTTTTTTTCAGAAAATCTGGCTCGAAGTTAGGGGTGCGCCAATCCTGCGGGGTAAAATTTTCGAAAGTTTTTTTCAACTCGGTTCTTGCGCTTTAAATCTGCACACTTGTCAAGTAAAAGGCGACTTTATAGTTTACCAATTAATTCAGCATAAAACAAACATACCTACGTACCTTTCTATGAACAAGCGAGAGCCGTCAACTGCACACACACCCGTAAAATTTATTTACACAAAAGTCGTAGCTGTTCCTCCTTTTCCCTATTCGGACCGAGTTTGAGTCGGAGATCACACATTCATCCTCGCCGAGCGGGGATTCGTTTTCGGTGTCCGAATCATCCGCACCCCACAACATGTCATCCTCACTCGCATCTAGTGCGTTCGAGATACCCGTCTTCTTGAAGCATTTCCTGACGACTTCGTCGGAGATCGCCTGCCACGCTTCCACGATCCAAGCGCACAGCATTTCCACAGGCGGTCTCTTAATCTTACCACCTGGAGTCAGCTGATGTTGTCCTCCAGCCATCCAGGTGGTGTACAGCCTTCGAACATTATCCTTGAAAGGTTTATTCAAGGACACGTCCAAAGGCTGCAGTATCGATGTGAGGCCGCCCGGAATCACTGCCAGATCTGTGCGCGGCTCCTTTAGTTCATCTCGTACGCGGTCTACTAGGTGCCCACGAAAACTGTCCAGGACAAGCATGAACGGCAACAACAGACCACCTGGCCGCCGACCCCAGACTGTTTTCACCCAATCCACCATGAGTTCCGCGCTCATCCAGCCTTTTTTCTGGACTCTGACGTAGATGCCTTGAGGAAATTTTGCTTTTGGGAGCGTCTTACGTTTAAAAATAACTCAAGGTGGTAGCTTACGCCCATCCGCTGTCACCGCCAGCATTACGGTGCATCGTTGTTTATCAGCGCCAGACGTTCTGACGATGACGCTTCGTGCACCTTTCTCCTCCACTGTTGTGTTCCATGGCATATCAAAGCAAAGGGGGGTCTGATCAGCGTTGCCGATCTGGGACAAAATGAAGTCTTTCTGCTGTCGGAGCTTTATAACAAAACTGTGGAAGTCCACCACTTTGTCCTCATATGCTGCGGGCAAGCGCTGGCACAAGGTGGTTCGCCTTCGCAGTGCGAGGCCATGGCGCCACATGAAACGAGTTGTCTATCCGGAGCTGGCTTTGAACTCTTTTGCTTCGATGCCCTGCGCTCGGGCTATTCTGCGCGCCTCAATCTGCACAATATCCAACGACACAGCACAGTCGTCTTGTCGTAGCTCCCGTATATGCCGGACCAGTTGCTCTTCGACGCTCGGATACCTGCTGGTCTTGGCACCGCGAAAAGCCCGTCGTGTCTTCTTGGTCGCCTTAAGTTTTTCTTCTTGGTCCCTCCAGTACTGAATACTGGTTTCTCCAACGCCGAAATGCCTGCTTGCAGCCCGGTTGCCGTGCTCCAGCGCGTACTGCACTGCCTTCAGTTTAAACCCAGCCGTGTAGCTCGCGTACTTCCCCATGGTGGAACCAAAGTTCAATACACGACCACAACATACGCACACCGCTTGCAAAATGGCGTTTCTTTCTTTTTCCCTGATGGTGGTGAGGGCGATCGAAACCCGGCGTTGTACACGTGACCTCCAAAAAGCGCGGCGATTTGGGGGGTATCAGTAATTGATGAAACAGGCTTTTTTTTTTTCGCTCATGGATGCGTTTTTTTTTAAGTTTTATTTCGACAAACACGTTGGTTAGGTCGTTGCACTTCGAATTTTTTTTATTTGCTCGTCGATTTGCCTTCTTTTTTTCTTCAGGGTACGGGGACCGCGTTCCAACTGTACCGCTGGGGGGTAGAATCGTTTCTGATTACGGCCAAGTTCGGGGTGCGCCTATTATGCGCGGAATTAAAAAAAATCGAATTTTCCGCGACCAAACTAGGGGTGCACCTATTATGCGTGTGCGCCGATTATGCGAGTAAATACGGTATATAGGCAATAAACTAGAACAGCAATGCCCAACAACATGCTACAAACTCCAAGCACACAAAGCCCAGTGACTAGCGTCAGTCCCAATGTGAACTTACCTCGAACTCCTTTGTGTCAAACATGTTCTTGAGCACCACGGTGCACTCGTGCTTGTCTCGCATGCCCCGCAGCTTCTCTGGCCGCCAGTCAAACAGCCTGTGCACACAGAAAGGCACACCATGCTAGTACATTCTTGACAGAACAAGTAGACAGTAGGGATAACTCCAGTTGCGGGTTAAGTGTGGTCACGCACGCTGAAAAAAAAGTGAGCCCTAGTCGTCAAGAAGGCCTGAAAGATTAAAAGAGACCTCCCACTTACTTTATTACTGTCAAAAACATTTCTAATTTGAGTCAAAGCTGTCGCATACATGTAAACCAAATATTACTGCACTGTATTTTCGTGAAAAATTACAACAAGAGTACATGTGAAAAAGAGACAAAAACAGCTTGGTCTTTTCTTTGCAATATCATGCCAACTACATAACAGAGCAACAGAGAGCAAGCAAACCTGACAAGCACGCTAAAACCTAATCCACTCAGACATTACAGGACAGCGAAAAATGTCCTGTACCAAATGTCCTGTACCAAATGTTGAATTATCGACAGTGTAAGGAAACAATAAACAATCACATGATTTATTACTCCAGCACACTAGCACTTTCTGTACAAGTAGGCGAATTCTCTTCTCATTATGAACAACAGCAGTGGGAAAGCTGCGATTTTCCTCCTCCTGCCACTTATGATGCAGCTGCAGCACAAGACACCCCTCCATGTCTTTATTCATCGGAAACATGCTCTGAACCCTTCTCTTGTCACGTACCATAACCGCCAATCTTACCATAAGCGCATAATGATAATTTTTTCATCACACAGTACCAGCTACAGTTTGGTCATCCATTGCGACGTAGCAGGCACATTAAACTACCATACAACTGAAATGCTCCTTAACAGTTCATACCAGTCATGAACACTAACAAGTTACCATAGTAACGTGTTACCAATAACTAGTCACTTTTTTTCAGTAACTTATAATAACCAAGTAACTTTACTAAAAGAAAAAGTAATCACGTTACTTCTGCACAGTAACTTTGGCTGCAACATTGTCGCTTTTCTGGTAACGCTCCCATGACTGCTTTATGCCATTTCAAAGCCTGTCGCCATGTTGGAGTTTCGTGACAGTGCGCACACTTGCGCCAAAAAAACCTGAGAAACAGAAGAAACCATGGTGGCCGACAGCTGAATCACAGACAGCATCCATGCAGTTATGCAGGCATGTGTGCTCAGACAGAAATTTAGGTGTAGTACTGCATCTGTGGCAGACAAAACCACGATCACTAGCGACGCGATCCATGCAGTGTTGTAGTACACAGGTAATTCTGAAACCCGGAGAAAAAAAAACTGCTGTTTGTCACAACAGCTGTAAACGAAACAGCGGTCGCTGTCGACGCGATCATACATAGTGCCTACGAAATTTATGCGTGATGAGTAAAAAATAAACTAGTTTACTGCAGCCACTGATAGCTTGGCTGCCATCAGCGCAATGACTCATGACCAATGATGTCACACAAAGTGGTTAGCACACATAGGCATGAAGCGTTCCGGTTTTTCTGTCGTTATTTATGGTTCCAGCTAATGTAAGTATGGGCTGTGTGAACAGTGCAAGCAAGTCCGAGACACCATTGCCTGTAGTACAATTTAGGGAAACCTTGTGCCATGCTATCTTATAGGCCTCCGAGCTCCATAGACTGTCTGAACTATAGAGTTTCATATAATAATACCTAGAGGCGAACCTGGCACTAGTACCTACGCGGGCTCCTTCAGCAGCGCTTGTACCCTGATGGGAATTATGGGATGTAGAGGTTTCGAATCTGCTTTGGATGAATCATGTTCTTGAGATTCCTGACGCTTGTTTGCCGAGTGTAAAACAAAGTGATATTAAGTTGTATTCAATTAAAACTTGCTTCCTTTTATTGTACTCACATCTTGTTGCAAAAAGTTTTCGTGCACATGAAGTACAATTGAGACCTAGAGACAATTGAGACCAGGGTATGCATTCCTCTGCCAGTGTCTTCCAGAGTTGGCATCAAGATATAATGCATAATTTTTTACAACATTTGAAAACAATCAATCTTGTTTGCCCTCGAAAGTAAGCATTATCGATTTATAGAAATACCAGTACAATATTAGGTGAGAAACACTTCACGTGTTTTGACTGCCGTCGCCAGTACTGTCGTCGCAGCACCGTGCAGTAAAAGCGCCATACGCTTCCAGATTTAGTTCCAAACATGTCATAGGTGCGTTTTCTGACCAAGAAATTCATATTTCCCACGAAGTGTTGGTGGCTGCGGCAATAGAATACAACATTTGAAAACAATTTAGCCCTCGAAAGTAAGCATTATTGATTTATAGAAATACCAGTACAATATTAGGTGAGAAACACTTCACGTGTTTTGACTGCCGTCGCCAGTACTGTCGTCGCAGCACCGTGCAGTAAAAGCGCCATACGCTTCCAGATTTAGTTCCAAACATGTCATAGGTGCGTTTTCTGACCAAGAAATTCATATTTCCCACGAAGTGTTGGTGGCTGCGGCAATAGAATCTTGATGATATGAATTTGAAGGGAGCATGCAAAAAATATTCCTATCCCCAATTCATAAGAATCAAGACAAGTTAAAGCTGATCATGAAGATGGACAAGAACTTTGCTGGGGTCCACTACTTCTTGATTAGCCGGCAGTGTAATTGATTAGCCGGCAGTGGTCCACTACTTCTTGATTAGCCAGCAGATTCAGCCGGCAGTGTAAAACGAGACATGTTAGGTTATGCCGACTCTTTGCTGCTCCACCTTTTTCTATTTCCACGGTTTGCAGCAATTGTAATTCAAACGAGACTCTTGATGAACACGTCTTTTTCAATGTCACGAACTTTGCGTGCTGTGTGGGTAGTTCGTGATTACGCTGACATGAGCCACCTGACGCCTTTGCCGCCATGTTGAATGATTGTTTAAATCATGTAATTTGAGTGCTAGTGTAGCCGGTGCAGTAAAAGCTGTAGCAGAAAGGCAATGAGCTATCGCATGACGGCTAAATTGGTCTCAGACAGATTTTTTCGCCCCAGCCTCGCAGCAAAGCTTCCCGGTCATTTTTCTGGCGGCGAAGCGGGGGAAATTCCAGAGAGTTCTGTTGCATTCACTTTCTTTGAGGGCAAGTGTGAATGGGCCTTCCTCCCACAAACAAGCCGCATTGTGCCGCACACTTGCAGCAGTCAGTCGCGTAATTGTATCATCCGCGGTTGCTGCAGAAACCATCAGTATAACACTGAATCGCGGCGTATTTTATATAATGCAGTTAATTTAAAGCAACCTTAAAAATCATATAGCAAAATGTGCATCAACCCTAATCGAGTTGCAATCCTAGTGTACTTTTAATAACGTCCCCTATACTTTTCTTGACATGATTGTTGCTGGACCTCATTAATATTGTGTTTAACAAGGAAAACGAGCTCTTATATGTACACTTCTTTTTTATGTGTCATCAGGTCATTCAAAAAAGAACAAGAATTTTAACCAGAATACAAGACGTCCAACAACGAGCACGAAGGAACGCATGAAGGGGGCTGAGGTCTCGCTCGAGCAGCAACTGTCAACTTTGATTCCAAGAGTGCTACCACTGACACGCATAATATTTTGACAGGCATCAGCAGTCACGTTGCTGCGCTCTCAACAGGAAGAGACTGTGCAAAAAGAGCATTTCTCCATGGAGCGACCATGGAGAATTCTCTTATACCAGGGCATTCTGGAGTTAGGTGATATCAGTTACAAACGAGTTAGCTGCCAGCCTTACTTTGCATAATGTTTCAATTTGTTTTTATCACATTCAGTGCTTTGCCTTTGCAGTGAAACCGATGTTTTTGTCGATTGATGGAGACGCTGATTGTTCGAATGGCGTTTAGGGTGTGCATGAGAGTACATGCTCTTTATTTGTGGCTGACTGCATGGCCCAGTGTCTATCGTGACTTGTTACCATGTTACAGTGGTTTCGCTATCAAGAGGCGGGACAAGCGCTTAAGATGTGCGAGCAGTAGCTGCACCACATCGTGCCAGACGTGTTGTAAGTGGGAAATTATGCTTAGCTTTATAATAGGCATACTGAAGAACGTTGCATATTGTAATTAAGAGGAATTTACACACTTTTTTTGAGAAATCTCATCACTCTTACACGGCCGAATTTTCATCACGTACGTGAAGACAGGGCATAGTGCCGATAGCTGCTGCCACTTTGCGGCAGTGGTTTCATTATGGTACGCGGAGTGATTTGTGAACAGAAAAAAAAAAATCACTTTTCAACGTGCTTTCGCCAATTCCCTTACAAATATGAGAGACTGTCAACGGCATGATAATCTTTCAACAGTAAAGACACACGCGGCGGCGCACAGACATTGGTTTGATAATGACTAGGGGTGTGCGAATATCAAAATTCTCGAATATGAATCGAATACGAATACACAGCTTCGAATACAAATCGAATACGAATACATAGCTTCGAATACTAATCGAATATCAAATATTGAAGAGATGAAATTTTGTTCCACCAGTAATCTTTTACTCAATCATATATTTAGAACGGAAACAGTGCAATTGTTATCATAGTCAGTTATTGCACACAAAAATTTAAAAAAAAATGTCACCATCTGTACTTGCCAGAAAGCATAAGAGTAAAAAGTGAGCTTGTGACTGTGATGTTGGGTTTAATTCACGTAATGGACAAACCTTTTGTATCTTTTTTTTTGTATGGTAGCACTTTATTACAAAAAAAAAGAAAAGCTTTTGTACCTACCTTGATGACTAGTGAGCAGGAAGCCATTGGTTTGATTTTGAAACAGTTAACACTCATGTAATTAAGCCTAAGCAATCATTAGCACAGTCTAGGTGGGCACAATTCACCCAGTTTTAGCTCAAAAGACCCCAATTTTATAGTTTTATTTTTTAATTTTGTCAACTGTTCTTATATCTGGTCAATTAACTAAGAAAAATAGTTCTTGGGGTGTTTTTCAAATACATAGCAAAACTCGTTATTTCGCTTGCTTCTGTTGCCTTCTCGAGGACTGCACGTGCCATTTTACGATCAAGAATGCTATGTTCTTCTTTTCTCTCTTCCCCTCTTGTTTCAGGAAATGTTTTTTTGCACCTCAGTCATCTGCACCATGTGAATTTTAGGTTCGAAGAGAATAGCAAGTTTGGTCAAATGATATCGTATCAAATTCGAATAGTATATATGACATATAAAGAAAAATGGGCATATTTATCATGACAACTAACCTGCACAATATTTTTTTTTAAATGAAATAGAGCCTTTATGCGAATTCCCTTTTTTTTTTCTCGTTCAAAACAAGTCGAAACAACTTTCAGTAGTAGCAGGATTTTACTTTCAGCAGAATGCGAGTCATAACCCTAAAGATACGTAAACATTTTATGATTTATTATACTTGGAGCATATAAGCCGTCAAAACTAGCTTTTAAGCTTAATAAAATGAATCGATCTGAGAGTAATATTTTCACTTAAAGGGGTCGTGCGACCCTTTTTCAGGTAGCCATGGAATACACTCACTAAAGAACTTTATTTATGGCCTCATGAATCAACCGCCGCAATTATCTTTAAATCCGTCCAGTACGGGCGGAGTAGCAAAGATTTCTCGCACGCTGCTAGTGCATTCTCCCTTCTCATCCCGACGGAAGCACTGAAAGCTAAACAGGAAGAGATGGCACGGGAAAAGAAAATACGTCACACGTGCTTTCTGAGCTTGTGGAGCCATTTGCCGAGAGAAGAGAGCAATTTTTCGCTGAGTGAGAATTCATTGTGAGCAGCATGCCACGTGCTACACTATAATATTTGACTTGCGTGTCCTCAGTAGCCTCGACTATCGATCGGCAGCGTTTTTTGACAACGCTCAAAAAGTGTTGCAGGGCCCCTCCAAATTTGATGGAAGGCTTCGTGGCAGAGCTCATTTCTCCTGAATAAATGCTTTCACGGTTCTGCACCGCTACACTGCAGTGAAACCACCTTTACAAGAGGTACATTTGGATTTATATGCACTTGTTTGTTCCTTGCGAATACTTTGAAATTTTATAACTTAAATTCGAGCCTAAGCAAATCCGAATACAATAATATTCGTTTGAATATTCAAAGCATTCGAATAATTATCTGGTTATCGAATGGAATACGAAATTACAAATGCATTATTTGCCGAACATTTGAAACTTTCGAATATTCGCACACCTCAAGTAATGACAAAAAGGGCATTGTCGAATTAAATTGAGTAGTGGGCATTAGCGGCATTATGAAAAAGCTCTAGTAGTGTTCATTGTGACCAAAAATATTTTTGAGCCAGAAATGGTGTGATGGTGCTATCCGATGATTCGAAACAGGTGGGCTAGTCGACCTTGGTGCAGTTGGCGCAAGCTTTACTTGAATGTGCGCACAAAGGTGCAGAGACATGGCATTGCAGCAAAATGGCACAACTGAACCACAACCGGGGAGGCTGCTGTGGAAGGCTCAGAAATTGCAACCACCTGGGGTTCATTAACGTGAATCTACATCTAGGTACACATGCCTTAATCATTTACACTGCTGTTGAAAAGGCTGCTGCCGCGACAGAGATTAAATCTTGCAACCTTTGGGTCAGCCGTTTAGCGCCATAACCGCTATACAATTGTAGTGGGTGCAAGACAACAGAGAACTTATATGACAAAGGAATCAGTGCTGTCTGTGGCATAAATCATGAAATAACGAAAGCAACCACCGTTGCCCGTACGACCATCTGATATGTAAGAGTGCTACCAACTGCTGTCTCCATCGTTCAGTGCATGGTTGCAGCATGCGGCCTCGTAATGGCTGAACTAGGGCCGTAACTATGGTACGCAAGTGTTTATTAAAGCAATGGCGTTATAGAGCACGCTCAAACAAAATTTGTCATGATGAGAATTGGAAGCAAATCACCACTTTTACATTCAGTTCCTTCAGAAATGGCGTCATGGAAGTGTTTGGTGGCCAAAATAGTTTGTTAAATTGGTTGCGAGGAACACTCACGGATACGGGTATTTGCCAGAGAGTGAAAATTTTTTAGTTAAATTAAGAACTTTGTAAAATAACATTTTGTTAGATCAAGTTTTAACTGTATTTAAAATAACTAGGGAAATGCACTTATGGCCCAAGCGAAAACCAGCTGGTACGACAATCTTTCCGAGGTGAAAGGCGCACGCACTGCAGTTCCACATGCAGAGCCAACATTTTTTTTTCTAATGTAACCAAGAATAGCATCCCTGGAAACTCGTCATGCATCACTTACAGAATATCCCTAACCAAGACAAACCAGTTACGTCCGTCTGCTCTCTACCATTCCATCACTATTCCCATCCTACGCTGTTGCTGATAGAACACTGCTGATAAGCCATCAGTGAAAACAGGGGAAGCAGCTGTGCTCACTTCTCGATCTTCTTCTTGAGCCGCTCCTTGTCCTTGGAGGCCTGCTTCTTCTTCTTGGGCTTCTTCGTCGGGTCGTACGTACCCTTCAGCTGAAAGCGGGCCCGCTCCACACGAATCTCTTTGTCTCGCAGGCGGTACCCATCCAGGATGCGGAGTGCCAGCTCTACAGACTCCACCTAGTAGCACAGGCATTCAACACAAGAAACCCAGTTAGGTTCAGCAATGTAGACTGAACTCTTGCATTGAAAATTTTAATGATAATGATAATTGCTTGGGTTTTCATTTCCCAAAACCACCACACGATTATGAGGGACCCTGTAGTGAAGGGCTCCGGAAATTTCGACCACCTGGGGTTCTTTGGCATTCACCTAGATCTAAGCATACAGGCCTCAAGCATTTTCTCCTAAAACAAAAATTAGGCTGCCGCGACCGGGATTCGATCCTGCGGTTTGGGAGTCACCAGCCAAGTACCTTAGCCACTATAGAAGGAAGGTTTGCACTGTAAATTAGTAGAGTACAGTGCTCCACTGTTAAAGCAACATTGAATAGTGTAAGCAACAAGGTCACACTCAGATGATGTGCTTATTCTGATATACAGTACACTCTTGTTAAACGTAATCTGGAGGGGCCGCGAAAATATGTTTCGTTTGACAGGAGTTCCGATTACTGAGAAATGAGCATGACTTAAGAATTCAAATAAGCAGCCAATCATGCTGAGAAAACTGTTCCATTCAAGCATAAGTTCTGTTTAAGGGGGAGGTGGCGTTGAAAAAAAGCTTTTTTGTTATTGAACTAGAGCAATGAAATTTGGCATGCATACTCATATGTGTCTTGAATAAAGAAATATAGAGTTTTATCATGATACCTTGAGTAGTAACATCATGCTACATGGTTCAATTTATATGGTCTGCTCATGGAAAGCCTAAGCGCTGCACAAAACATGCCAGAAAGCTGCAAATGATGTTGATCTTTGCCAAAAAGAAGGCTGTTCGGTATGAGAATCTCAGAATTGTTTTTATCATTTCTCTTTTTTTATATAGAGATCATCATGACTGCCTAAACACATTGTCAGAAACAGTTTCATGTACAAGTCAACTTCTAGAAAAAAAAAAAAAACTGGGCCATAAACAAGAACTTAAAAGATTGTCAGACCCTGAAAAAATGTATTAGGATTCGGGAAAAAAAATAACTGCACCAAAGTCAGTCCAGTCATTCCCATGCTAAACTTTCCATGAGCAATATCGTTTGTCCAAAACACACTTGTAAGAAAAAAAATGGCAGCATATCCACGGAGTGAATGATGGAGAGTGGGGCGAAGAATTCGTCCGTCCATTCGTTCTTGCTTCCGTCCGTCAGTGTGACCGTCCATGCGTCCATCAGCCCGTCCGTGCGTGCATCTGTTCGTGCGTCCGTCCCTGCGTTCGTCCATGCAGCCGCCCCTACGTCCGTTCATGCGTCCATCCATGCATCTGTCTATGTGTCCGTTCGTCCATCTATTCAACACTCCAAGTACCACCATCTCGCATCTTTTTATTGTATATTCCCCACATAGAAGCACCGCCATCCAGCGGACATTCCAAGGACTAAACGAGAGGTAGCACACGCACACTTTCTTACGGCTTGCACTTCGGGTCCACTTCCCACCTTTAACCACCTTGAGTTCATGGTATATACTAGTTCACTGTATTCATGGCACTGCGGCCGAATGCTCACTAAACCTTTCGAAAACCAAGGAGGTTACGCCCAGCGAGTATGACGTAGCAAACTTTTTCAGTGAGATAGTGCTCAATGTACACGCCAATGGCTGCTAATGGGAAATAAGAGGCGGAGAATTCGGCTTTTACTTTCTTAAGGCTTGCGCTTCGTATCTACTTCCCATTTTTAACAACCTCGTGTTCATTCGTGGTATATACAAGTTCATTGTATTCATGGCACTGCGGCTCAACGCTCGCTAAACCTTTCTAAAGCTAAGGAGGTTACACCCAGCGAGTATAACGCAGTGATCCTTTCTTGTCAGATAGTGCTCAATGTACATGCCAATGGCTGCTAATGGTGATCGCAGCCTGCGCGTTAACTAAAAGCCAAATGCTCCTGTCTCTCATTCCCCATTAGTAGCCATTGACATGTACATTGAGCACTATTTTTTATTGTTCAACAACGCACAGAAGAAGTCTCTCACCGGCACCACCTTGGAGGTCAAAATGTTATACTTGTTACAGACTACGAGGGACGAACGGGTGCCGCTATAAGGAGCTTCGCCCCTAAAAGTCTGTCGAAGTTTTGAAGTCGTTTGCATTTGTTAAAAAGCACCAGCGATGCAGTCCTTAGTGTCCTTGTGTAGAGGCGATCTTTTGTGTCTCTGCCCTTTCATTTCATGCATGTATAATGACTTCTTTGCCCACTAAGAAAGAGTCTTACTCAGCAGCTGTGTGGAGGGTAAGTGCTCCCCGAGGTTGCACACCCATTACAGCACAAATCTTCGTGTAAGCTTGCAGGTTGCCTGCATTATACTGCGCAACTGCCTCATGCACTGCTGCTTCAACAGTGAGGAGGGAGGCATGCTGCTGCTTAGAAATTAGCGACCATATCACTGAGTGAAGGCGTTTAGCTGAACATTGAGTCTTGTTGCCACTGCAGCGAGCCAGCAGTTCAGGTTCGGACAGGCCTTTGTACACTGGCCACAATGCATCGACAACTCTGCTGGACAGACTATACAGTGGACTCCCAATAAACGAAATTCGCCTTAACGAAAATGCCGCATTAACAAAACTAAATGGGCTCATATGGCTGGATTTCTATGTGTTGTGCAGTAAAATTTATCGGTTAATCGAAACAGTGCTTATTGGTCACCTACGGTTAAACTGCACAAACTCTAAACACAGCATAGACTCGCTCAGGCCAAAGGTAGTCTGTCTCACAACCATTACAGCACCTCGAGACAAGCCAATCCAGCAGCCATTCTCGCTTGTGGTGGCTGTGGGAGCCGAGTGAGTCGGCGAGTCAGCAGTGTGTTAGGCCTATTTGTATGGCTAAGTGCTGTGGATCATGGCGTTATTTCAGCCCTATGGAAAGGAGGCGGCCGATGCTTTCATCATGATGGCTTTCAAGTGCAAGAAGCAGTGCCTGATGAACAATAAAGCCCTGCTGATGCTGACAATAAGACAGTATTCAGTGAGTGCCCTCTGCCCCTTTCACGCTGCAGGACTACGAATCAATTGATGAAAATGTTCGTACATGTCGTGAGGAGACCATCAAAGAAATGATTGCCGAAGTGCAAGATGAGGATCAACCTTCCAGCGATGAATGAGGTGACAATACTGCCAGTGTAGTGGTGCCACCAGACCGATCAGCTAAGAGGCTATAGAACTTTTGCAGCACGATTTTGAGCAGAAGGCTTGTTCAGAATTTCTGGCTAGTTTGTCGGGCATGAGTGCGTACCTAGTGAAAAAAAAAAAAAAGTCAAGCTTTGCAAACAAACCTCCCTTCACTCTTTTTTTTCTCATACTCATGAGTACAGCGAGGTTCATGCAATTTGAATAAAGGTTCTGATTCACTAAATAGGTGTACTTTGCTTAAATGAAACTTCTGATAAATGAACAGTTTTATGAATCCCCTTCAAGTTCAGTTTAAGAGGAGTCTACTGTACTTGTGTGAAGGCTGTGGCTTTCCCTCTGCCTCTGCAGGACAGTGGCTGCACCATCTGCGGGCACCAGAAAGACACAGATTGTGACGAGACTACGAATCAGTTGACGAAATATGGCGAAACGTGGCCATCACTGCTTTTTTCACGTCTTCATCGTCAGTGTTGATTCACAGTGCTAGGTGAGACTTAACTGGTGAGACTATTGATCAGGTCCTGCGTCAGGCCACCTCTTCCACGGAGCGCCTCTCCCTTCTTTGCTTGGCTTACTAGAGAACGTAGTGCCGTCGTCATCCTTTTCTGTACGTGGTTCACGCAGTCCTCTTTTGTTAGAGGTACAAACCCATACATTTCCTCACTGCAGAGGGCAACATAAGTGCGACTGTCACCGTCACAAATTATATTTGTGTAACGAAGATTATTTTTCCTGAGGGAACTACCAATAAGCTGCAGTGCAGCTTCTACCTCCATGTATCCAGCAGCCACGTAAGTGCTTTTTTGACACGCGTTTGTCCTTTTCCACTCTTGATGTGCAGGGACGCTTTCAGGCTGGACCTAGTGAGCACAGAAGTTTAGACAGGACTGCACAGTGAAGCACAATACGAGTATAAAATTCTATCACACAGGCTACACCAATGTGTGAGCTGTGTCCGTGTGTCAGCTATGCACCATCATAGACCACGGTTATATATTTCGTGAAATTCACTTCCTTTTCCTGGTAAGTCTTCTTCATAGCTTCGAAGGAGTCTACGAAAACTGTTTCTGCAGCTTCTTCAGCAGCTGGCTTTAGCATCTTCTTTAAGTGCTGTTGATATGTCTTCTAGCGCAGCCCTCTGCGAGAGACATTCTTGACTGCCCAGAAGTCATTTAGAGCAATCGGCCCTTTATCGATGTTTCTTATTGCCTGCATAGACCAAATATTCATATCAAAAACTCGAGCACATGGTTTTCTTGGCAAAGTTTGGTGGGTATCTGTTGAGCCACAAAAGTGACATACGACTGCCATAATCACAGCAAGGCCATGTCTTGTGTAGTGATGCACAACCAAGCATTGCTCATATAAAACTGTGCAGACGGTATTCCCAACAATCACGTTGAAGATGCCCATCTGCATCAAGACGTATTCTTTTTCTGCCTCTTGTGTGAGCATAGCTGTGTGTTCCGGCGGTGCAGTCAATGAAAAATTCCACTCAGTAGCGGACATCGTTCTGCAGACACAAAACTCGGTTGTTTGTGTCCCTGAATAGTAAGAAACTTGTCGGGCAGAATCACCGCATCACCCCACTAGTTTCCCACATTTGCCGACGCGTCAGTCATTTTACTGTCACAAGTTTCACAGGCAGTCATTCCACCGTCACGTTGAACAGCGCAATCTTCCTTAGGAGAGTGTGCGGCCTCATGTCGATGTATGGTGGCATCAATGTCGCCGTCTTCTGAGCTTGACGTGCGCCGGTGTCACACCTTGTTCATCTTGTTCAGTACATCGCTTGATGACTAAGGGTCTAAAGCAGCATTACTTTCGGCGATTGACAGACGAGTTGGGAGTATTTGTGATCACCGAGAAACAGGTGTTCGGCGCCTTCACTTTCCATAACCAAGCTGAGTCTTGCGTTTCTTCTGGAAGCTCCAATCCATCACAACAGAACGCCCACAAGTCCTCCTAAAAACTTACTTGACACGGAGAGCCGGGTCAGGCACGCATTTGGCAAAATGTGCAGAACTCATTAATTGAAAAACAATCGGCAGGCTGCGTCAAATGACTATCGTCTCGAAAAGGCGGTTTGAACAACACAGCCAAAACCGATCACAAAATAAAAAGATCACGAGAGACGAAGAAGCACACAAAGAGCGTTTGCAAAAAAGGAGTCAAAGCAGACAAAGAGATGCGCAGCTGCTGGCGGCACAGTTGGAAGCCGAACACGTGTGCACACGCAGCAGCTAATGAAAGCTACTTGCTTCCCCTAATTCTCGAGGAGCGCGCCCTCCATCTAATCGTAGCTCTGCATTTGAGAAGCGGGGTTTTCGAACACCCTGTGAGCTCCCCAATTAGAAACAAGTTTCGCCTTGGCCACACCATCAGACTTACTACCGATGGCGACGAGACAAACAGTAAGAATTTAGGATTAAAATAAGACCAAGATGGCGGCGCTCAAATAACATGCAGAGAAGCGCCGTGCGCGCAAAAATATTTTTTTTTTGCAGTGAGCGATCGTACTTTCGGTGATCGCTCACAGTACGGGAGCTGCTGCGGCTTGGGAAATATTGTTTTTCAAGTACTTCTAGTGTGAATTAGGCGCTGATATTTACACTAGATGTAGCTTATGACCCATGCTACCCAAATATATGGTTTTCCAAAACTCGACTCATCCCAATTTTTCAGTTTTCGAAAGGCACGTCCCCCTTTAAGAGATTTCCCTATTCATGTATTGAGCTGATGACTCTATTTTTGTAGCTTTATGAGGGCGCATACCAGCAGTATTTAGGGGCTGAATACTCATAGGCATTAAGTCATTCTTAAGCGACACTACTGGTACAGTGCTTACAGATTGAAATATGCCATCAACACTTCAAGTGTAATGACTGGTATTTGCTGAACATGGCTGCATCACGTTGCTACCAATCTGATGGTTTGGTGTTAGTGTATGGGTCAAGATCATGCAGATGTAACAAGAATTCAGGACAATAAAAAATGGAAGCACGTGCATTGCCTTAAATTGCTGCATTTCAAACCATGAGCACTGTACACACAGAGTACTCATGGCTTGTCTCTGCCTTTTCAGAGAAATTACAAAGCTTGACTCTGTGTGTGACTCTGTGTGTATAACATTCCAAAACAACGAAAGTCACAAATTCAAGGCACCTATTTCAGGCATGCTATTATAGCAGCAGCAACAATTTTCTGAAAAATTTACGACAAAGTGTCTTACTTAACTAGGCCAACAATCTTTTTTTTTTTACGGCAAGAACCACAAGAGAGTAAAATGTGTGCATTGACACTTGGCGCATATTACCACACAGCCACTGCCTTGCCATCATTTAGGCCGACGTGATGCGGCTACATGCTGTGGAAAACACAGCGCCAATGTATATTCGCCAACGCAAAGTACACATTCCCGCTAGTGGGTACAAAAACAGGTTACCCTATTTCGAAGAAGATTAATCTTTTCACTACCCAGATGAGCATAGCTTCAGTACGCATGCCAGCTGCTGCTGCCTTATCAAATACTGTATTTACTCGATCATAATGTGAAGGGTGAAGTTTCAGAGAAAAAAATCAAATAAAATACTGTGTTTATCACAACACTTTTCAGAAAACTTGAAAATTTCGGTAATAAAGCATGGGTTTACATCAAGCAGCAAATATTGGAAAAAAGACTCTCGCTAAGTTCATGTAAAAACCGTACATAGTTGTTAATTTTTATGTTGGGATTCATTGTGTGCTTCATTAGACCCGACATCCCATATACCTTATTTACATGATTGTAAGTCGACTTGGATGTAGGTTGACCCCCCCCCCCCCCTAAGATCGCACAGCGGGGGAAAAAAAAAGATGAGCACGAGCACTTTTTGGAAAAAAAATTAATTGTTTTGACACATTATGAAGCCACCGAGGAGCCAAGGTGACTTCATGGCGGTGCTTGAAAGCCAATCAGGAAAGCTAGCTTTGCGCAAATATGCGGGGATTGTTTTCAGGAAGACTTTACGATTGAAACTACAGTTAAACCTCGTTATAACGAAATTGGAGGGCCGCTGCTATTTGCTCGTTATAACCGATATTTCGTTATAGCCGTAGCGGGCATTTACCGCAAATATTATGCACTGTACTTACCCCAAAAAAATAGTGGGCGAAATAGCATCCCGCCACACGGTGGTATGCAACAAAATAACCGCATTCCCAAATAAAAAGGAAAAAGTCATGCACCTGTTTTAATGCACTTCAAAATACACAGCTTGCATTTCAGGCAGACTTAGCTGCAAAGAAGTCCGTAATTGGACGTTGATGCACCTTTCTGATGCGAACGATGGCTCGCTCAGCTGCGGCCGCAATGTTCAAGCCATCTTCGCCGCCCTCGTGAGCACCGAAGTAGCGGCGCAGTACGTCCGCCGCGTCTAATGCCTCTGACGCCGTCGGCACGTTTGTCTCCTGTTCGTCGACATCATCGTCACTGGTTTCGTTACGATCACTGACAGCGCGCACAATATCGTCATCCAGGAGCTGCTCCGTTCCCACCACTTTCGAGTCCGCACTCACATAGTCGCAAAACGACTCGCTGTCAGGCACGACACCGGCGTCACGAAGTGCCGTCCATGATGCAGCGACTTCGTTTGATGTGGCCAAACCGTCTGGCACAGTGGGCTCGTCTGATGGCTCATCGCTGGCGTCTGGTGCAACGGCAAATGAGGCGTGTCAAAAGCAGTTTGCGATCGTGGTCCCCGATTCAATGACTCTTATCATAGCCACCTTCTGATTTAGCGTTATGCGCTTTCGCTTCCCGCCTGGCGCATTCATGTTGCTGGAATCACGAGCGCAGCACGATAAAAGATAAGGCGAAAGCGGTCGTAAAAGAGAAGAAACACGCATGCAAAAGCAACGCGGCTCCCGTCGGCGAGCAACAACACTTGCAGAGAAAGTGACTGTGAAGAGGAAGGGGCAGAAGGGGCGCTCTTTTGTGCTGCCCTCTAGGAACCGGTTACTGAAGGGGAAGGTGGTATGTAAGATTAGAAAGCGCGCCTCAGCGCCATGAGAAAGGGGAGAGGAAGAATATAAAGAAGACACAAAAGAAAAGGGCGAGACGTTCGCGGAGCTGCGAAGCGCTCCCCTGTCGGTGGTAGCCAAGCGGCGCACGTGCAGCGACCTCTCCTCCGGAAACAGCGCATGCCGTCTGCTTTGCGCGTGTTGCTGGAGGGCGCGTGGCGGGAGTTTTGAACTGCTAAATACAGTTCTCAAATACGCGTTCTCAATTCGTGCCGTCTCAAATTCGCGTTGTGCACTGTCGTGACATCGGCTCAAACTTTTACTTCCTAACAAAATTTGTTCGTTATATCCCATAACAGGCAAATTTTGTCTCGTTAAAACGAGGTTTTGAATACATTGGTTTGTATGGGGACTTTCAAGGAGAATTAGGATTTGCTCGTTATATCCATTATTTCGTTATAACGAGGTTTAACTGTAGTTTTCGATTCTGGGTCGACCCCACCCAAACTTCGATTGATTGATGTGTGGGATTTAACCTCTCAAAACCCCGATATGATTATGAGAGACGCCGTAGTAGAGGGCTCCGGAAATTTTGACCACCTGGGGTTCTTTAACATGCACTCACATCTGAGCACACGGACCTACAGCACTTCCGCCTCCATCGGAAATGCAGCTGCCGCAGCCGCGATTCGATCTCGCGACCTGCGGGTGAGCAGCTGAGTACCTTAGCCACTAGACCAGCGCGACGGGGCCCCATCCCATTTTCGGATTTTAAGTTAAGACAAAATAGGTAGACCTACAAACTTGTAAATATGGTACATACTATGAGAATTTAAATATGGTACATACTACAACAATTTAAGGGGGCAGACTGGTCTTGAACATTTTTTTGTTTATTTCTTCAGTGATCTTGATTAAACTGCACAGGATTATGCAGCTTTGTCTGCATATTTCAAATATTTAATTAGATTTCCTGTAACTCATCTTGTTCTTGAGATAACTTAAGTTCACCTCCTATTGTTTAAGGCCACCATATGAAAAAAGTGCTTAGAAAGTGCTTAATTAAAAGTGATATTTAAGATATTCCAACATAGACTAATGACTATAGATTAAAAGCATGCAAGAGTTTTTTTTAGGCCTTTCTTGGTTATTTTACAGCAAAAGAAACTATACATTTTCGAAAGCAGTTGGGCTTATATACAATTTTGATGAGTAATTAATTAAAAAGACTTGTGCTCAACATTCTGCTTCCATACTTGCATTCTACACATATACAGGTTTTCATAGAAAAAAATATTATTGTTATAGTTTCCCTAGCTACAGAGATATTGAGGCCTCAAAATTGAACCGTTGTAAATTTACTTTTCTTAGAAAAATTAAAAAACTGATAACACCCAGTTTCCCTAAAAAACACCAATCATGGTGTGCATGTTTTGCAATGCTGATGAAGGTGGTCATAATTCCGTAGCAGAGCTTGTAACAGACGTGCCGGAAAATTATAAAGAAGCCTCAAAGTCGGTTCCCCAATTTTTTGCAGGTTCCGCATGTTAAGAGCACCAAGAATCTGGACAGTTAGTATGACATTACAAAAAAAATTACCACTTCCTGGTGTGTGAGAATTTGCAGAGAGATTAAAAAAAACTTGCAGAAACCAAATATGTCAATTTTAACAAATGAATTTTTTGGTCACTTTTTGGTCCCAAATACCAGTGTGCCCCCTTAATATAGTATTATCTGCTGGCAATATGAGGGTTTTCAGCCAAACAAAATGATGAGGACACAAGAAGAAAAAGGAGACAATGCTAGACAAACAATCAAAAGTTTATTGATAATTTTACTCTTTTTGAAGCATTATTATTTTTTAGAATAGCTTTTCTACATTTTTGTATTTTCCTTATGCACAAACAGAAAAAAATAGATAATGATGAATGTTCATCAGTTGTCTATGTCTATAACAAAATTATTACCAGACGTTAATTAGCTAGTCCAGTGATCAGTTGTCTTTCTTTTCGCGTCCTCGTGAGTGCACTTGGCTGGAAACCATTCACGTGATGAGCAGCCAATTAGCTCAGGCAAAAACTAGTATGTATAAAAACTTCTGAGATCGTGACAAATGGAAATCTGCTGATTTGTTCCTCAGAGACAGCATCAAAATATTTTCATCTATATATAATTGTGAAATCCATGTGCTGAACAGAAAGGACTCTCGTATTCTTAAGGTACTGCACCAGCTGTCAATCTAATAAGGTGCGCCTTTTAAAGCATGCTCCACCGCATGCCGCTTAGTTTTTTTTTTTGTCAGTATTTTCACCCGACTACGCTGCTGTATTTAGGTGTAACAAGGTGATTCTTCGATATCCACGTTACCTTGGCCAGGTAACGTGGATATCTCTGGCTGTAGAACCGTGAGTGGTGAACGACCGATCGCAACCACTTGCATCGTGTGCTAATGGCACTGCTTGCAAACACCGATTGCTTGCCATGAGAAGTGATGCAACCAAATCAGAAGCCCCTGCGCTGACCACATCAATAGATCATATCTGGTTTGAAAATCCCATACCTAACTGCAGACACGGGTGTGAGAGCAAAAAATCCATTTTATGTGGGTGCACATACCTTAATATAGCAGCACAGGGCGTCTCCCTTGAGATGGCCGTCGGCCGTCCGGTACAGCTTGATCTTGAACTGGCCCTTCTCGTCCTTCATCACCAGGCCACACTTGCTCATCAGCTCAAAGAACTCTTCCTCGTCAATGTCATCCGGCAGATTGCTAACGTACACCCGGGTGTTGTGGGCGTCATCAATCTCGAACCAGCCTGCAATCAATAAGAGTAACACGACCTTTCGCTGATCGCTGCTTTAAAAAGGCACTAAAAATGATTATAGTAATATCAACGGTAGCAGTAATAGTATTATCATCGAAATGTGACCACTGCAGCTGGAATTACACCAACAACCTTCAGGCCAGCACCCAAGGCTGCAGACCAAGGCTGACTGTATAATTGAAAAGATAGCAGGAAGCATAAATATACAGTACACCAAGATGTCTTCTGTTAGGCGAATGCTTATTCTAAAACATCCTGCGATGGTACCAGAGATGCAAAACCTAGAACCTCTTTATATTAAAAGTTAATTTCGTTACGTTTAAGTAAAACTCTGCTTTTGCAAGATCCCTCAAATCAGTGGTGTGTGAATGCCACAAGAGACAAAGCTACCCTAATCTCACATTCTTCAAAACTTTGAAACAAAGCACCAGGCTTAAGTAAACCTTTGATAACGACTTCATAGTGGCATCAGGATTTGCATGAAAGACATGGCACGTAGCGCAGTATGCAAAGCACAGTGCCCATGAGCAAGCATCACGGCAACGTTTAAAACAGAGAAAACAGAAGGCTGTCTGCGTGCAGACCTTTACGTGCCTCCCTTTCTTCAGCCAACATTAGTTCTTTCGCACGGTGATCATGTGTTGGCAATATCTTGTGCTTTAAAGGACCCCTGACACCTAATATGGAAACTGAAGATGCTTCCGTTGTTTGACAGTCCTGCACACGGAGGCACGTTTGACCCATTATTAGTAACGATTGTTGCTTTAGAGATTTTAATTTGATTTTAACGTAAGGATGCGTACTCGTCCGAGTATTCAGGCACAATTGACATTTCCTGTGGTTTGACATAGACACGGGGCGTCGATGTCACGTTGCATAGGTCAAGCAAGTATTGTTCGCTTCGGAGAACATTTGCGGGGGCACACAATACCCCGCCTGGCACCCCGCGAGGGCTATTGTTCATCAGCCTTGGTGGCGGCACGAGAGAATTGAGCGAGCCTCTTTTGCTGGTCGCGTTTGCCACTAATGGTTGTTTCTCGCAGTGGGACGCCAGTGCACAGCACTGCAGGCTGTCTTCCGGGGGCCCTTGTTGTGAGTCAGGCGTTAGTGACACCGCTTGTTTATCATGTTGTTGAGTGTGGTGTAATATCGTGTAAGGTTGTCTTAGCGTGTTGATCACAATTGATGTATAATTATTTGGCTGATTTCATTTTATTTCATCTATTGGTACCCTCAGGACTGGGAGGTATTACAGAGGGGAGTGGTATTAGCACAAAAAGAAAAAAAAAAGAAAAAAAAGAAAACAGAAATGCAGCAATGAATATGCAGTTATTACAGTGGTGCGGCTTCTACTCATACAGTCTTAGCTAATGGCGTTTTTAAACAATTCATGATCTTAGATAGTTGCTATTGATGCGGGAAGGTGATTCCATTCGATGCTCGTGCGTGGTAGGAATGATGTGTGACAGCCATTTGTTCTGCATAATGAAACTCCGACCTTGTGACGATGATCTAGACGAGATGATACATAATCTAATAGTGAAATAAGTTGAATATGTAATTGGGGATGGTGATATATATTGTGAAAAAGACACAAACGAACAAACTGACGGCGAGATGCTATTGCCGATATGCTTGCGGTGCGGTTATAGTTGGAAAGAATAAAGCGGGTAGAACTATTTTGAACCATTTCGACTGAGTGTATTAGATTGGCAGATACAGGATCCCAAACCGAGGCAGCATATTCTAATTTAGGGCGAATCAATGTTTTGTAGAGGGTGAGTTTTAAGGAAGAGGGAGCTTTAGCAAAGTTGGGACGTAGGTACCCAAGCATTCTGTTTGCTTTTGCAATTATGTGTTCGGTGTGGATTGCCCAATTTAATGTGCTGGTTATATGTAAGCCTAGATATTTATAGCTAGAAACGGTATCCAATGCAAGATCATTGAGAAAGTAGGTAGGAGGTGAATTAGTTGTTCTAGACACTCTCATAACCTTGCACTTGTTGACGTTGAGTTGCATTGCATTAACCATTTTTGACACCAAATTGAGACAGCAGTAAGGTCAGTTTGAAGAGCAGTTACGTCGGCATCGGAGCTTAATTCACGGAATATTACACAGTCATCAGAAAATAGGTGCACATGAGAGGTAAGACACGCAGGTAAGTCGTTAACATAAATAAGGAAAAGAAGAGGACCAAGCACTGACCCTTGCGGTACTCCAGATTGAACAGCGGTGTGGCGGCTATTCACCCCGTTAGCAGCAACATACTGAGAAGGATTGTTAAGAAAGAATTCAATCCAAGTTAGTAATTTCCTGTCAAGGTTTAGTTGAAGTAATTTGTGTATTAATAAACTGTGGGAAACCTTGTCGAGCGCTTTAGAAAAGTCAAAAAATATGCAGTCGGCCTGAGAAGAGTGATCCAGTATAACGTTCAGTTTATGTGTGAAAGATGCCAGTTGGGTCTCGCAGGAGTATGTTTTTCGGAAACCATGTTGTGCTAGGGTAAAGAATGAATTAGATTCGAGGAATTTTACAAGGTTCGAAAATAAGATGTGTTTTAATATTTTGCACGGTATACTGGTAAGTGATATAGGTCGGTAATTAAGTGGGGAATGGCGGTTACCAGCTTTGTGAAATGGAATCACCTTCCCCATCTTCCATTCAGCGGACAGGCAACCTTGGTCGAGTGACTGCTGAAAGATCATTATTAGTATGACCGATGAAGAAGCACACGTACTCTTTAAGAATTTCGGGTCAATTTGGTCACAACCAGGAGCGGAAGACAATCTTAAGGACCTAATTATCGCTTCAACACCACTGCAATCAATACATATTGGAGGCATAGCGGGATAGGGAAAGGGTTCTGCATTAGGTAAAACATCATTTGCATCAACGGAAAAGTGAAAACGTTCGCACATAAGTCAAAAGGAATTTGATTTCCGCTAGCATCTTCTAGGGTGATTGCGTCGTCGTGTTTAGGGTTTATTGTGCGCCAGAATTTTTTAATACCGTTCATTAGCATGGATGGTAACACGTTTTGTAAGTAATAACTTTTGGCCTTTTTTAGTGCTGTTACATAATTTTTAGACGCGAGCTTGTAGGCATTCCAGTGTTTTTCATTCCCGCATTTCTTGGCAGACCTGTATAATCGCTTTTTTTTTGTTCGATAGGCGCTTAAGGTGTGCGTTAAACCATGGGGAATCTTGGGTCATTGTTATTGCGTGAACAGGAATGTGTTTGTTTGCCAAGTTGGCAACAGCAGCTGAATGCATGTCCCAATTTTTTTGCACACTGCGTTCGTGAAAGTTTTCCAAAAAAGTACTAAGAAATGAACCAATTTCACTGTTAATGGCTTCAAAGTTTGCTTTTGAATAGTTTTTAATCATTTTTATTTTTTTAGGCTTCTTGGGACGCTGAATATTTAGCTGGAATGATATTAATGAATGATCAGTTAAGCCAGGTGACAGTGTAATATCCGAGACAAGCTCTGGCCTCGACGTTAGTACGAGATCTAGGGTGTTCAAAGCAAATCGTGTTGGCTGAGTAATAAGTTGGGTGAGGGAAAAGACAGTGCATAAGTCTAGGAACTCTTGGCTAATAGTCGAGTAAGGCTGCATAATCGGTGTATCTGAAGTCCATGATATGTTCGGCAGGTTAAAATCGCCAAGCAAAAACAGAGGTAAATCGGGATATCTTGATGAGACCAGATTAATTACGTCATGTAGTTCATTCGCGAAGTTGCCGGAAAAATTTGGTGGCCTGTAACAAACACCGATAATGATTTTTTGAAAACTAAGTTTGGTTAGTGCCCATGTGATCTCTAACTCACTGTTAGTATGAATGCACTGGGAAGGAAAATCTTTTGTAATTGCCAAGAGGACGCCACCACCTTTACGGGCAGTGCAGTCGCATCGGAAAAAAGAAAATTTATCCGCGGGCAGAAAAAGTTCGTGGTAGTGAATTTGTGTGTGCAGCCAGGTTTCTGTGAAAGCAAGTATGTCAGCGTTACAAGTATCTATAGCAGAAGTTATTTGGTCACGCTTGTTGATAACGCTTCGAATGTTAGTGAAGAGGATTGTGACGTGTGATAGTGGATGACCACTTCCTCTCGCGTTTACCTATGTAGCAGCGCGTGACGATGCTGTGGCCTGATTCTTAGCAGTGACGTGGTGTGGCACATGTTCCTTGATAGCTGCGCGTGGCGATGCTGTTCCCTGATCGTTAGCAGTGACGTAGTGTGGCGCAAGCTTCTTAACGCTATCTGTTGCCGAGTCGTAGACGAATTGTGTTTTGTTAATCGTAAGTTTGTTGTAGCGTACTTTATATGCGGGGGTGTTAGGCTGGCTTTTTGCGAATTCAAGTAGCTTTCTGCGAGCGTATCGGGTAGCTGGGCAAAAGTCTTCGCTAATTGTGATGTTCTTTTCTTTTAACTTCTTGCTGGCAGCGAGTACGGAGTCTTTCAATTTGTAGTTTGAGAACTTGACGATAATAGGGCGGCACTTATTTGGACGGTATGCTCCCAAACGATGAGCTCACTCAATGGCGTTTTGCGGGAGAGGGTCAACTACACCGCTGAGTGCCCCAATTATACTGGTTTCGAATTGCTCCCAGCTTTCGTGAGCGTCCGAAATGCCGTAAAAGAGTAGGTTTTCGCGCCGCGACCTATCCTCTAGCTTGTCTAATCGCAACTGCAGAGTGTCCTGCTGTCCGGTTAGGAAATCAATCGATTCTTGCATGCTGGCCATTCTTTTCTCGTTCAGATCGAGTGCCCTGGTTTTCTTTTCTAGTTCATCAAGTCGTTTCTGTATATTTCCAATTTCAACCTCGATTTGCACTTGGCCTGCTTTAATTGATTTTATGTCAGTAGCTAATTTAGTCTGGCTTTCGGCGGATTGCACAGAACGGGACTGAAGGTCTTTGAGTAGCTGAAAAATCACGTTCATTTGCTGTGATGGTTCTTCCGGTAAAGTTTCTATTTCTAGTGCGGTTACAGAGCGAGTTGTTTGCCCTGGGTTTAACTCTACATCACCCAAGCATAGCAACAAAAAAATCATCGAAAAACATTCATCAGCAATTCCACAGAGCACTTGTGGGCACGGGAACAGGAGCAGGCAGCGATTATCGCTTTTTTTTGAGAAAAGTGAGGTACACACCTGAGAAACGCAAAAGTACGGCATGTTAGCCTCTCTGCAGGCGCTGCTCCCGTGCCCACTGAAAGCTTGCTCCAGATTATGGCTGTATATGTAGTCGCAGGGGTCCGATAAGGAGGTCAGCAAATGAAGTGACGTGGTTGCGCAGAAGACGGCAGTCTGCATGCTGGGCATCTCGATGAAGGCAAGGTTCGTGGCTTTATGCTGATTGCTGAACTAGTCGAAATCAGTCACTGTGTCCGAGGAATTCGCAGCGTAGAAGGGGGGCGACGACCAAATCAGCAAAGCCAGCAGTGCCTGAGAAACGCAAAAGTACGGCATGTTAGCCTCTCTGCAGGCGCTGCTCCCGTGCCCACTGAAAGCTTGCTCCAGATGATGGCTGTATATGTAGTCGCAGGGGTCCGATAAGGTCAGCAAATGAGGTGACGTGGTTGCGCAGAAGACGGCAGTCTGCACGCTGGGCATCTCGATGAAGGCAAGGTTCGTGGCTTTATGCTGATTGCTGAACTGGTCGAAATCAGTCACTGTGTCCGAGGAATTCGCAGCGTAGAAGGGGGGCGACGACCAAATCAGCAAAGCCAGCAGTGCCTGAGAAACGCAAAAGTACGGCATGTTAGCCTCTCTGCAGGCGCTGCTCCCGTGCCCACTCTTTTATTTAGAATGATGATGATATCATCAGTCTAAATGTAGTTAAATAAATATGTATTGTTTGGCTAGGTTCGTTTCAACCGCATCTGCTGTGTCTGTTCACTCCAAGAGCGTGGGGAAATTCGCCATTTCGAGATCTCACACTGTTGTTGAGATGCTTTCAAGGTGGTTTTGGCTGCTTATGCCAGAAAAGGTTTTCTTTTGTTCTAAAGGGGACACGCTCAAGCATCCACATCGTTTCATTCTTCTTCACATGGAGGTCCATTCATGAAAACAGTGCATGCAGCGTCACTGAAGCTTGACAGCACGTAGTCTATGAGCTAGTTTCACTTGGTATTTAGGCCAGTGTTTCGAACTAATGCAAGATCATTATGAATTAACAGAACTAGTATTAATTATACAATGCCTTACAGCATTTACGATTTGATTTTGACATTACCAGACATAAAACTACAAATTACTGTAAAAAGTCACAAACAAAACTGTCATAGTCAGGGGTCTTTCAGGATATACGACACATTATTTATATTCAGAGATACAAATACAGATTACACACTTTGTGACCCATATCACGATAAAATACCGAACGTGCAAAAAGTACCTGTAGTAGAATCAAGGATATATGTATTGTCGACAATGCCCAGCACTTGTTGGAGCCAAAAGTTTTGGCAAAAGGACTTATATTCAAAACAGCAGCCATTACAGGCAACCTTGCTTCTGCAGTGACATAGCGAGACTCACTGTAAAAAAAAAATTCCGCCATATCCACGAAGTGAATGATGATGAGTGGGCGAAGCTCCGGAGGTAAACCTGGTAAACCATGAATCCTCTGTACATTTTGCCCACTCGATTTTATTACATCGCTCCCCCTAGCGTACGTCGCCGCACTAAATCGAACGATTGCCTTCAACCAATGACACGCGCCATATGTGACATCATTCCTATTTTATAAGATCTTGCGTCTTTCATCAACTACAAGTACCGCTTTCTAGTTTATAACATCTTGCATCTTTTCATCATCAGCTACAAGTACCACCATCTAGTAAACACTACAAGAACTAAACGAGAGGTGGCTACATACAGGAGACGGTACCGCCATCTAGTGAACACTGCAAGAACTAAACTAGAGGTGGCTACATACAGGCTACAGGGGACGCACAGCCCACGCCCTAAGGAGCTTCGCCCCTGAAATGTTCTACACAGGGGTTTCAAACCTGTGGCCAACGGACGTTTTGTGGGTTGCAAAACAGTGCTTGCAGTATTTTCTCCCCTATCGTGAGTAATAGCACTTTGTTCAAGTAAGCAACAGAGACAGGAATGGTCTGAAGCATTTCTTTTTTTCGTGAGACATCCCCTTCAATCACTATCAGTTGAAACACCCAACGTTATTTGAAACCTCTATGCTTCAGGAGCAGCATCTAGATTTTAGTGATTGTGGAAATCAGTATCGACATGTTTTTCAAAACTCGATGTCCAATCCTCTGCAGAAATGACCAACATATATCGGATATGTGACAGATATTCTTTCAAAAAGCAACAGGTGACATTTTGTGCATGAAAACTCCCCCCAGCTACCACCTTTACTACCCCGCCCATGTGGGACTTAATCTCATGACTGCAGCCCACTAGCCGAAGGGCATTTGAGACTTCAGATCTAACAGTACATCATCACGGTTCATAGTACTGTAAACTAACGATCGCGTCAGCCACATTTTCACTGCTTTAATATAGGACGTGAGCTCAAATGCTACCTTGTTCACTTTGCTTTCCCTTGGCTGGCTTTTTCGAAGGATCCTCTGCGCGATTCTCTAAAGGAGAAGCCGTCTTCTCTGGCATGGCAGCCACCTGGCTCGAGCCACTGGCGCTACTGGCTCCTTCTGAAGGTGTCCCCTCAGCCGTGCCATAGTTTGCTTGATACGCAGCCAGAAAATCCTCTGTCAGCTGAAATGGAGAGAAGCCCATAGATAGGGCACCTATAAGTATATCTAATCATTGTTGCATTTTTCGTACATGCCACAAACTTCAAAAATACGTTGAGAATAGTGTGGGTTTGTGCCCGAAACCAGTTATGTCTGTAGAGCTGTTGGCGGCTGCCAACAACTTAGTAGGACATAGGTGAGATGTTACAGTGAAGTATTGTGTTATGTGCAGGGCCCGCTAATGCCAAAGCACAAGTGCATTACCCAAACTTCATTATTGCCTTCTAAGAGGACCGATCAAAGCCATTTACACATGGGAAAGAAGAGGCGGTCATCTGATAATACAAACCACAGATGCACATGCAAATCAATCCGGCTCAGCACTAAAAAGCCACTTAATATCTACGCTAATAGCTCTGACAAACTGAGTTTGCCCCTCAATCATCATCCATTCGGATTCAGTTTCAATTAGGGGACAAACGATGTTTTGCAGGCACTTCTTTTCACCGGAAGCTTTGCATGTCTTCTCACGCTTTGTTTTGCATTGTGTTTCTCATTGTCAAAAGTAGCATTCAGTTGTAAGTTCGGAATTCTCGCTCTGTACTATTTTGTTTCACTGTAACGTTATTTGGTCATGTAAAACATGCACACACCTAAATCAACACACGTCTTACAATTGCTGGGGTCTAGATTATAAGCATTCCGAAAAATAATCAAGCAGTAGGGGTCACGTTCATTGGGTGCCTTTGCATCGCATATAGCTACTAACATAGCCTCTTTGCCTTCGATTAAAGAGGGCTACAGGTTTCAAAAAGTTGTCCTGCGTTAAACTTCGGTCAACATCAAGTTTACCAAAGTAGGCAAAAAACGTCGGCGCAGCATCGTCTCATTTACCCTGTCAGCGTCTAAACAACCAACCAAATTAGACTGACACGTAGAACTTGGCGACGGAGTGATATAACATTCTGGAGGCAAGCAAAATGGAACAGTTCAGTCACCCAAAAGTCTCACGCAGGGCTTCCAGTGAGAAGTCGGGTCATATAAATGAGCGGCCAGTATTCGCTTAGCGCAAGAGAGCTACGATGCATTACCGAAAGAAGCGCCAAACCTTAGGAAACCAAGCGTGTTTCTCGTGGTCCCACTCGTAAACAGTGCCATCATTGGGGTCTACGTAAGTGTATGGATCGGAAGCGCCGGACTGTTGGCGTTCTTGTTCCGCCTTCTCCAGTTCCAACTGATGCTGAAACTCGTCACTCATCGTTCCACAGAGCTAGGCGGCTGGTTTCAAACACTTGGCCCGTTTCACCCAGCTGATGAGCACCACTCGAGTTCCAGGAATCATATGTTCACGCTGGCCACAAGATTGACATGGTGCACATTTGTCACACGAATAATCAGAACACAGAAACAGCAAGAGCTAGGCGAAGCGCGCTAAGTACGGTTGATATCGTGGTCGAGTTCGGTAGACGCACTTAACGCACACCAACCGCCAACCAATAACTCCAACGATTATGGCGGTGAACAGTGTTGCTTCATTCCTAGCACGACTGTTCTGTTCTAAATTTGTCGAAATAACACCTGCAAAACGACAACCTAGAGCGCAAAGTTTTCTCTAAAACTTTCTTAGCTTTAATATTTTTTCTATTAGTAATACTCACAAAATTATTGCTTAAAATTGTGTATTGTTTTGCCTAACTTCTAGCGCATTTAAAATTAAAAAGCTTGTTTAGAAAATTGTAGGAAACGCGCTTCTCCACAGCATCGCATGATCAAATGAGGCAAAAGACGGAGAGCGCGCTTTTTGATCCATGCTTTTTGATGGAGAGCGCGCTTTTGAAACCATGCTCTAGCCGGTGGCGTGCACGAATTCTCAACTTAGCTGTTATGAAGCGACTTCGGACGCATGATTACGGAGCGCGCTTTACGCTCCAACCCTGAGACGGCGCACGGTAGCCTACGTGAGAGATCGTGCATGCTACGGCTGCCGAAAGAATGACGTGTTTTCGACTTTCTCTTCCGATTCCCGCTGATCCCTACTGAGGAAGCAACTTATCATTCGCCATGCAACGCTTGATCGCCCCCGTAAGCAGGCGGTGGAAATTGCCGTTAAGCTAAGCTCCAAAGGTTTTGCACTCGAGTGCATTCGAGCATGTTCCTTTGGAGTATGGAGCGCACTAACTTGACGCGCCAAATGAGGCGATGTGGATTCCGCGGTATATCAGTAAGCATATAGGCGTGCGCATGAGGGCGGGAAGAGGAGAAGGCCGCCTCCCCTAGTCACATAGGAGGGGGGGGGGGCACATCTGTATATAGCTTTTTATTTTGCAGAGAAAGCTGTTATTAGATCGCAACGAGGGTCGTTTTTGGCGCCGTAGTTGTCTGCCGCCGGGAACCGTAACCACAATCCCGCGAAATAAGAGGAAAAAAAAGATTTAAGACAGAATAGGACCCCACCCCAAGTCTTCTACGTGTCATTTTAGCATTCTACCACTAAGTCACGCCAGTGCAATTTTTTTTGCTTTAATGCATGAAAATAATGGAATCGAAAGTCACATATATCAGTACAATTCATCGTTTCAAATTATATACTCACATGCACACATGCACAAGGTATAATTTCATACATTTCAATGAACCTTCAAAAGGCCCGTAAACCAACACACAGGTCCAGAAGTCCAAGCCACTCCGGAACAGGGTCGAAAGTGTCTACTACACTACGCACATTGGCTGCCTCATCTCGGAAAACATCTGCTACTGTCTAAAAATGCTAACTACTTATCGATTTGGTCTTATCGTATGTTCCATGACACTGTTTCATCTGTCAGTATATATTTCATAGTTTTCCGAACAATTTATCACTTCGTAGTAAGCGCTTGTCCCTGACTTTCTGTCCGCGTCTAAGCAGTGCGCTCTCAATTCGAAAACAGTTAGTACTAGAGCACGCGTATACATTTTCCATGAATCCCCGTTTTTACAGGTAATGTGGATCTGTCTAGCTGAAAGAAAAACGTTTTCGCTGCTGGCGATATACACATTTTATGCACACGGTAGAACACATCATGACCATATCGAGATAAATATTGCTGTTAGTAAACAGGCTAAAGGAAAGGGCTGCTGGCAAGTGCAGCAGTGAGTGTCGTTCTATCTGCACTGTATAGATATTCTAAAGTAAATCTGGCTTTCAAAAACTGCCTTGTCTTAACATTTTTTTTTAAGAAACCCCATACTTGCGGGTTCTCAGCAACTCTTGTCGTGACAAAAAGAAATGGGAGGTGGTATGAACGACGGTTCTGGGTAACAGTTGAAGAAATGAGTGACACCCATCCTTGAAACTCCGTCGCAAAGTGGCCATATGCAGGCTTGATGTCGAGAGAGGAATCGCTTTAATGTGAGTAGTAAAGCGTTTTGGAACAGCAGAGGAACAACCAGGCGTCACACAATGCGAATAGCGTAACGAGTGGGTTGTCGAATGTTCCAACCCACTACAAAAGCTTCAGGCGCACTTCTTCATCGTCGTCAGCCAAAGCATGAAACAATTGCACAAAATTTCTTGCAAGTGTGTAGCGGGTACCACGCTTCTCCGAAGTATGACGACGAATGACATAGATCAAATTACTCGTTTTTTTTTGCCAATGCCCCAGAGTGAGTGTATGCTTTCAGGCCACCACCATCATCATCATCAATGTCTCGTTGCTGAGGAGAAAGTGTGGGGATTTATGGTGTAGTGGGTACTTTGCAAGCGTGCTTGAGGTAGTTGAAAAATGCTCTATTGAAAGGCTGCTCTTCCAGCTTTCGCTGTAACTGTGTTGCGCCTTACGCTTACGCCTGGCTCTTTTTTCTTCCTTTTTTAATGTAAACAGTTGGGTTAGGCCTGTTTTTTTTCATTTTCAGTACTTCTGTTTTATTTTATCATGTCCTTATGACTTCTCACGAACCACGCAAACAATGTTACAATAAATGAGACTATATGTCAATGACTGAACACGTTTTTTAGCATAAATTCAGAGCCGAGTTTTTTTAAGGGGTAAATTGACAACCTTACAGGCCATTCTCCTGCTGAAGTAGTGACATTCGGGGGCGTATGCTTCTTCAAGGACATGATTCTTCACTTCATCGCCTTTTCGATTAGTGATGTCAGGTTGGGTCTTATTTTATAAGGAGGGCTGTCTATGGGCGCAATAATTTGGGAGTGATAAGTGAGCCATTCTACGTTCTTTAGCGCGTTCTGCAGCCTCGTCGTCAAATGTAGCAGCATTATAATGTGACAGCAATATAATTCTCGTAAACGATGGTGCCAAATTTTCCACCATGTATTGCGAGAAACTATATGGAATGGGGGGGGGGGGGCAAATAACCACTACGCCTGGCAGGAATACTGCCTTGAGGAGGCTTTGAAGCTCATGCGAAGCGCACGTGCACGGAAAGTTGATCAGTGAATCTCAGGACGCATCAAACCACGATTGGGTGAGAATTGCAAGGTTCATTCTACTTTCGTTTCTATAGATTGGGAGCCAGGGCTGAAGACTGAAAAGTCGGATGACTTAAAGTCCTCGGTGCAGTTTGCTATCATAGAAAAGATGAGTAAATGAAGGATTGAACGTGATATCGCGGGTTCCCTTGTCGAAATTCGAGTGATGGACGCTTGCGGAAACTATCCTCTGACGCAAATGTCAACCGTATGTATACACAAAAACGTTCTTTAAGCCACCTAACATAATATCTAGGATTTACGTCCCAAAACAACGATATGATAATGAGACACGCCGTTGCGGAGAGCTCCGGAAATTGCGGCTGCCATGTTTTGTAACGTGCACGCACTGACATCGCACAGTACAAGGGTCTCCATCAGGGGAAGTTGGATCTTTTTGTCTGCGACCAAAGTGGGCTCGCCGCCCAGGAACAGCAGGACGCCCATGCCAGCTTTGGAAGAGGACAGTCTTGCGGCTTGAGCTGTTTGATGCACTTCTGCAATCTCGTTCAATGTAATATGCATACCAGCGGCTTTGAGCTTTTCCTCATTAGTGTTGTTTGCAAGGCCTAAGATTTTCTTAACGCATTTTCTAATAATCGCATCCAATTTGCTTTGCTCTTCTATTTCCCAGCTGTGCGCTGCGGCAATGATTTTATGTGACTCATGAGAAAGGCATGGAATATTCTCACAAGGTTGACCTCACATAGCCCCCCCCCCCATGCCTGCTAGATACAAGCAGTATAAGTTTGACCATGCTGTCCGCCTTCGCCGTAATGCGGGTCAAGGTATGAGAGTTATTGCCGTGCTTTTCCAGGAACATGCCTAAGATTCGAACTTTGTCGACTCAGGGGATCGCCTGTCCTTGCCGCGTGTAAATTTCGATCCTAATCTTTTCTGGTGGAACTGGAATGGTAGTGAGTTTGCGTTTCTCGGGCTATTTGCAGAGAAGAACCTCTAATTTGGCAGTGTACAAGTGCAGCCCTGTGCTATCCAGATACTCTTCCGTGCACCTGAGGGCCTGCTGGAGGGAATCCTCAGCGTCTCCATCTCTACTCCCCGTGCACCATATAGTAATATCATCTGCATAGAGTACATGTCCGATGCGGTTGATACGTGTTAGCCCTAGCGAATGTTTCCTCGTCGTGATGTTGAAAATTAGTGGTGAAATTACCGATCCTGTGGGGTTCTGCGAGGTCCAAGTTGAAATTCATTGAAGCAGTGGTCCCCGAGCCGAATGGTGGCAACGCGATTCCTCAGAAACGAGTGTACGAACCCATAAAAGCGGGACCCCTACCCCAATTCAGAAATTTAATCAAGTATGTGAGTATGTGAAATATTATCAAAGGCTTTCTCGAGTTTGAGTGCCAGAATGCCGCTAACATCTTTGGTGGTTATGTCGAGGATTTGGTGTTTAATCATTTTAATAATATCCAGCGTAGAGAGCGCTGTACGAAAACCAATGAGGTTGAAAGGAAAGAGCTCGTTGTGCTCAACGTACCGGAAGATTCGGTTAAGGATAGCATGCTCCGCGACCTTACCCACGCAAGACGTGAGCGAGATTGGTCGGAGCTTGTCGAGCCCGAGAGGTTTGCCAGGCTTAGAAATGAGGACGGCAGAGGCCGTTCGCCACTTCTGCGGCACCTGCCACGACTCCCAAACCCACATCAGTTATTACCTTAATAGATCTACCGTCCAGATTTTTAAGTAACCTGTTAGTAATACCACCTGGCACGGGAGACGACGGCCCGTTAATACCAAAAAGGACCACCCTGACCTCCGCTAGGCTAAAGGGGAAGTTCAGCTCCGTATTTTCCAGACCGGAGAAATCTGGCTAGTCTGCACCCGTGGAAGCCCCACGGGGAGGTACTTATTCCCCAGCTGTTGCAAGATGAGATCATCGGAGAGCCCAGCAGACCTTTCCTTGTGAATGAGACGGTAAACAGTGTGTCTCTCATTAGCTTTCGTTTGCATATCTTCTAGGAGATGCTTGAGAATGTTCCACTTGGTTCCTGATCGCATCTTCCCGCCGACAGCATTACAGACCTCATCCCATTGTTGTCTGGCTAGGGTATGACTGTGCGATTGAATCTTCTTATTGAGTAGAGCAATTTTCTTTCGGAGCCGCCTGTTGAGTCGCTAAGTACGTCATCTGTTAAGAATGAAGTTCTTGACTTCAAGAATCCTAGCCAGGTGACTGTCCATGCGATCCGTATACTAGCGGTATCATGCTCTGGCAGCTGGCGCTGCACGTTAGCGCGAGACTCATGTTGTTGACCCACTCGATCAGCCCAGGTAGGTCTTTGCTGAATCCGGACACAGAAGGCCGACCGATTCCTCGAGTGAGAGTGGTGACCCTCACCCCGCCCAGGGGTACCAGGTTCATCCCACTGGTGGAAACCAGACCCGGCTGCTTGCTGTGGCACGAACTCTCCACGCTGCTCATTTGCTCTTATGCGTCATCGCCTTCTACGCTGAACGATGTAAGGGACCTGGCCCAATCCGCCGTCTGATGCGCTACTCTACAGATTGAGCACGTTGGCTGGCAGGTGTGATTTTCGGGCGGTGATGAGACCCCACAGTTCCGGCAGGTGATGACGGTAGAAGTGGGACAAATGTCCGAGCGATGTCCTGGCTTACCGCAGATTTGACAGGAGTCAATCTGCCGTCGGTAGAAGGTGCACCGGATCAAGGTCATCCCACACATAACGTAGTTTGGAACTTTCCTTCCGTCAAAGAGAATGATTACCGTCGGCATTTGCTTGATGCGCCGTACTCCGAGAACCCTGGCATTTCGTGCGTGCGTGAAGAGCTCGCCAAGCCGGTCGTCGGAGAGGTCAGGGTCAATACCCCGAACAACTCCTCTACAGGTATCCCCAGGCGGTGTCACGTAAGTTGAGACTTCATGAAGCTTTTCTCCCATCCGAATTTGCTTCACTTTAGCGTAGCATTCCGCTGTCCTAGCATGCGGTGTGCTGATAACGAAACTGTTCTGTGTTTCGTTGGCCCAAACAATTTCCTCCTCAGCCTGCGGTGGGCCGAGTCAAGCAGCCATCACCAAAGCTTCGGTAACCTTCAGTCGACTGACCTTACACACGTCCCTACCTCCCTTGGGCCGGACGACAACCCGGTAGTGATATTTTGGAATTCGCGACAGACGTTACGCGGCGATGAGCTTGTGTATCAGTCCCTTTGTGTGCACTTGGCGGGCGGCACTATAGTACCGGCATTGGGGCCAGGGCTGTTACCGGAAGCAAGATCCTGGCGCCGCTTTTTTCGTGAGTGGGCAACAATCCATCCAGAGGATTTATCTTCCTGCTTGGACATGTCTTCGCCGAACCTCGAGCGGTCCTCGAGCGGCATTTTCGCAGCGTCTCACTTTGCAGGCCAAGCTTAGCGCCACCTTGGCACGGGGTGAAAAGCCCCAATAGAAAGACGAAAACGTAGCCTACCTGCACAAACTGGGTATCGACTTGATCCTCAAAATGAACTGGTTCAGATGAGTTGAAAAAACCAGGTTCATCGGCAAACTTACTGCCTGGAACATTAAGAAACACAAAAGCAGGAGCCGTGTGAGGGCGTCTGCCTCGCGGCTGGCAAGCGGCGTCTTTCCCAGCTTCCTCACATCGTGGAACGCGGGGCATTCTAGTAGTATGTACTGCACTGTCTCTATGCCACAGTTATCACATGGACTAGTGGTACAGCCTATGTTGTACATGTAACTGTTCATTAACTGTTAACTGTAAGTGCTGAACGGGAACGTGCTCGGACTGCAGCAGCGTCGTACGCATTAGCTCGCCAGTATATTCGCCAGTACGCATTTGCTCACCAGTGTATACTTTATTCCCCGTAACATCATTGGTGGAAGGTGCGGGGTACCACTCGCTATACAGCCCAACGAGCTGGATCTTCGCAGCGGATGGCGCATTGCAGCTACCACGATGACTGACCAGGCTACTCAATGTCAACAAGATCCGTCAGCCCCGCAGCCGATCGTTGTGGTGCAACCTCGTGACCCAGGTCCATTCAACGGCACAAGTGGCATAGACGTCGATGACTGGCTGGTTCAATATGAGCGCGTCAGGAGCAGCAACCATTGGGGTCCGACGCTTATGTTGGCGAACATCATCTTCTACTTGCATGGCACGGCAAAACTCTGGTACGAGACACATCAAGAAGAGTAGACTAGCTGGGACGTCTGTAAGCAGAAATTGCGTTATCTATTTGGGAAACCCATCGGACGTCAAGTGGCCGCAAAAAAAAAAAAAGCTTGCGACTCGTGCCCAGACATCCACAGAGCCGTACATCGCGTACATCCAGGACGTGTTGGCTTTGTGCCGCAAGGTCGACAAGGAGATGCTCGACGAGGACAAAGTCGGACACATCCTGAAAGGAATTGCGGATGACTCCTTCAATTTTCTCCTGTGCAAGGACTGCTCGACGGTGAAGTCGGTCATCGAAGCATGTCGTCGCTTCGAACAGGCAAAAAGTAGGCGCATAGTTCACCGATTTGACCACCTTCCCAACACGGCGGCTACGTCCTCTTGCGAAGATTTGCCCACACTACACCAACCACCAGCACCAGAAAACGTCACCAGAATAGTCCGTCGAGAACTCGAGGCTGTGGCTCCCGCTATGTCTAGCGTCAGCGCGCCAGGACACAACCTCGATGCTGTTTCAATGATACAGGCCGTGGTTCGGCAAGAGATCGCGAATATGGGCATTTCGCCACCTCATCAAAATGCCCCTGCTACTTCCAGCTCGGCTCCAGTCGTTGCGGCTGCCACTCCAAACCGCACGTTCGCGCCACGACGAAACCCAGCTGAGTGGCGCACTCATGATGATCGGCCCATATGTTTCACGTGCCATCGGATAGGACTCATCGCTCGCCATTGCCGCAGCCGTTGGACCTCACCACCTCGACCGAGCTTCTATGATTGGCGGCCTCGCTCTGAACGTGCACCTTATGCCCCGTCCTACCGTGCTCAGACAGGTGCAGAGCATAATCCAGAACGTCGGACCAGCCGCTCGCCATCGCCCGTGCGTCGTCAGTCCCGCTCGCCCTAATTTCGCCGTTCTCGGTCTCCCTACGACCGTCGCTCGGAAAACTAGCCGGTGCAGCCCCCGGAGGTGACGCTGCATACACGACTCGGACTGCAAATCCTCTGATTACTCCCGACCAGCGGTGCAACCTCCTTACAATTCTCGTTGATGGTTTACCTATAACTGCTCTCATTGATACCGGTGCACAAATATCTGTGATGAGATCAGACCTCCGCCGCCGCCTCCAAAAAGTTCTAACGCCTGCGATTGCACCTACCGTTCGTACAGCGGATGGGAGTACTCCTTCTGTGCTTGGAATGTGCACTGCGCGATTGACAATTTCTGAGCATCAAACTTCAGTTCTGTTCGCTGTACTGGAAAATTGCCCTCATGACCTCATCCTTGGACTCGACTTTCTGACTTCACACGCTGCGCTCATTGGCTGTTCCAAAGGTCTTCTTGGCCTCGAACTACCATCCTTTTCGGAGACCGTCTCTACCAGCCCACCTCATCTACGCTCTGTCGATTTCTTTAGACTTCCGCCGCAAGCCGCAGTCCAAGTCCAACTCTCGACATATCCTGCAGTACCCGATGGTGATTATGTTGCTGCCCCAATTTCTGACGTCGCCATGACACGCAATGTTGTACTCCCCAAAACGGTGGTTACCGTTAAGGACAACCGAACTTCGTTTCCCGTCCTCAATTTCGGCCTCTCAGCGCAAGTTATTCCTCGCGGCATGTCACTTGCGCATCTTACACCACTGGTCGACCACACAGTTTCCGCTCTAACCACCGATTCGCCACCCAATTTTTCATCAACGTCGTTCTCATCACGTTCCTGTTCCGACCTTTTCAAGCTAATGCTATCTGACAAGCTCACCTCTGAACAAGTCTCTGCTTTCTACCGTGTGCTTGCTTCTTATCAGAACATCTTTGACTTCGGCGACCGTAATTTGGGCCAGACATCTGTGGTAACCCATCGCATCGACACCGGTGACGCTCGACCCATTCGCCGACGACCCTACCGTGTGTCAGCCCCGGAGCGTGCTATTATACAGCGAGAAGTCGATAAAATGCTTGATAAGGGCATAATCGAACCCTCATCTAGTCCCTGGTCCTCACCCGTTGTACTTGTTAAAAAGAAGGACAATAGCTGGAGATTCTGTGTTGATTACCGCCATCTCAACCATATTACCAAGAAAGATGTCTATCCCCTACCGCGCATAGATGATGCACTCGATTGCTTGCATGGTGCCAAATATTTCTCTTCAATAGACCTTCGCTCAGGCTACTTACTGGCAGATCGCTGTGGACGACAAAGACAGAGAAGACGGCCTTCGTGACTCCTGATGGACTTTATCAGTTCAAGATGATGCCTTTTGGATTATGCAATGCCCCCGCGACATTTGAGCGCATGATGGACTCTCTCCTTCGAGGCACGAAGTGGACCATCTGCCTCTGCTATCTTGACGACGTTATTGTTTTTTCGACTACTTTCGACGACCATCTTATCCGTCTGTCCGCAGTGCTTGATGTTTTTCGACGTGCCAACTTGCAACTTAACTCGTCCAAATGCCACTTTGGGCAACGCCAAATCTGCGTACTCGGCCATGTTGTTAACGCTGCGGGCGTTCAACCAGACCCTGCGAAAGTCCGAGCAGTTCGCGACTTCCCCACACCCCGCTCAGCCAAGGACGTCCGAAGTTTTCTGGGACTGTGCTCCTATTTCCGTCGTTTTGTCGAGAAGTTTGCTGAAGTAGCCCGTCCTCTAACCTGCCTCCTCAAAACGGATGTCACATTCACCTGGGGCCAACAGCAAGCAAACGCCTTCTCGTCGCTCGTTGACATTCTCACCAATCCACCAGTCCTAGCACACTTCGACCCATCTGCCGCCACGGAGCTTCGTACTGACGCCAGTGGCCACGGCATAGGCGCAGTGCTCGCGCAGCGGCAACAAGGCATGCACCGCGTCGTCGCGTATGCAAGCCGACTGTTGTCGCGCTCGGAACAAAATTATTCCATCACAGAACGCGAGTGCTTAGCTCTCGTCTGGGCCATTGCGAAATTACGACCGTACCTGTATGGCCGACCATTCTCAGTTATTACCGACCACCATGCGCTATGCTGGCTCTCCTCACTCAAGGACCCTACGGGACGCCTTGGTCGCTGGGTGCTGCGCTTACAAGAGTACACTTTTTCCGTATCCTATAAATCCGGACAACTTCACAAGGATGCCGACTGCTTGTCCCGTTACCCAGTCGATCCCCCTGACACGAGGGAAGATGAGCAAGAGACCCTCGTTCTTTCCATTACCGACTTCACCGACATAGCTGCTGAACAACGCCGCTACCCCTCTTTGCGTGCTATTATCAATGGTCAGCACTCTCCCCACCCTGGCCACTCCTTACAACTGTTTGATCTTCACAACGACATCTTGCACCGCTACAACACCCGCCCTTATGGTGCTGAGCTTTTACTCGTTGTTCCTGTGCATCTTCGCTCAGACGTTTTGGCCCAGCTGCATGATGCCCCCTCCGCTGGACACCTAGGGGTGTCACGCACTTATGACCGCATTCGCCGCCGATTCTTTTGGCCTGGCCTCTACCGTTCTGTGCGACAGTACGTTGCGGCATGCGACCTCTGCCAGCGCCGCAAGACACCTGCTCTGAGACCTGCTGGTACCCTCCAGCCCATTGAAGTACCAGATGAGCCATTTTCCGAGTCGCCCTCAATCTTCTAGGACCCTTTCCCGTGTCGGCCACCGGTAATAAGTGGATTGCTATTGCTCCCGACTACGCAACGCGGTATGCTGTTACACGTGCCCTCCCCACCAGCTGCGCTACTGATGTAGCCAATTTCCTTCTTCATGACATCATTCTGCGTCATGGTGCTCCTCGTCAGTTGATCACCGACCGCGGCAGCTGTTTTCTATCTAAAGTAGTCGACGAGCTCCTGCGATCCTGCTCTACCCACCACAAGTTCACTACAGCGTACTATCCGCAAACCAACGGCCTCACGGAACGCCTCAACCGTACCTTGACGAATATGTTAGCGATGTACGTCTCCAAGGATCACAAAGATTGGGACATCCACTTACCTTTCGTTACCTTCGCATACAACAGTTCACGTCATGATACAGCTGGATTTTCCCCTTTTTACCTACTGTTCGGTTATGACCCGCCTTTGCCCATGGACACCATGCTCCAATCTGACGCCCCCTCATCGACTGCTTATGCTTGTGATGCCCTGGCTCGAGCTGAGATCGCCCGCCAAGTCGCCCGGGATCGCTTATGTGCCTCGCAGTTTAACCAAAAGAGTGCTTACGATCACCGGAACCGCGACGTACAGTACTCTCCGGGGTCACTCGTCTTGCTGTGGTTACCATCACGTCGTGTTGGTCTCGGCGAAAAACTAATGTCCCGTTACGTTGGCCCCTACCGCGTCATACGCAAGGTCACCAGCGTGATCTATGAGATAGCTCCACTCCATACCACGTCAGTACCAGCTTCAGTCTCGACCGATATAGTGCACGTCTCACGGCTTAAATCATACTTCTCACGCCTCGAGAATCGATCGCACCGGGACGGTGCTTCTGCCGCCGGTGGTTAATGTCACGGGCTAAGTAGATGCCTGAGGATGACGACGACGAAGTGCTGAACGGGAACGTGCTCGGACTGCAGCAGCGTCGTACGCATTAGCTCCCCAGTATGTTCACCAGTACGCATTCGCTCACCAGTGTATACTTTATTCCCCGTAACAATATAATGTCTCTAAATGATGAAAGAATGAATGGGAGAGTTCCGTGATTAGTTTGGGGACAATACAATAGAGAAAGCTGTTGTTGTGAAGCGGCGAATTCCAAAGGTATTCTTTTTCTTTGTAGGCATATCTTTTCACGATGTTCCAAGCATGAGCATTTGTAAAAATTAATCTTCTGAAATTCCTAAATAGTAGTTCATTTTGGGCAGCTTCATCAACTTATTCGTTTCCCAAAATACCAACATGGCCAGGTGTGATGGCTACGGACGTTCGTCACTATGCTTGTCGATAGCGGACGAGAAAGGATTAACATCAACAATTGATGCGAACAAAAGAAGCTTTATATTGCACACTAGAGAGGAAATGGCAGGTGAAAATAAAACTATATATCCAACCCTACACGCCAAGCATCACGCCACCTGCACGAGAGTCAGACCTCTATTATGCGGAGAGCTCGCGGCTACGCTTACTCGGTGTCCAGCGCGTATAGTTCTCGGTTCGCAAGCAGAAACCGCTGCCTCACAGTTTGGGTCCCCGTCGTCCCGACATGATGCGGTCGTCGACGTGCGCGAGGGTAAAGGTGGCACGGCTGGAACGGCTGACGGCACACGGATGGGCTACCGTGTGCAGCGCCGTTTAGTCGGACGTCGCGGCCAACCCAGCAGTCAGGGTCGAAACTCCTGAAGTCCAGGGTCAGGCCACGGCTCACGAGGACCACACCCGGTAGGTCTCGCCCACGAACCTGCTCCCGGCCACTGCCCCCAGACAGGAGCCGTTCTGCAGGCCCCGTCCTTGGACCTTCTACAGGCCGACGGACTCGACCTCGAACAGACACACCGAGGTTCGACCTGGCCGACAAGTACGGGTCCCACGTCCGGCTCAGGAACGCTGCCAGGAACTCGTCCTCTCGAGCGGCGCACCGCTTTGTCTGCCTTCGTGGCCTCAACCCTCGAGCTCTTTTTCCCACGTTCCTTCTTCTTGGCCAGGGCAACGCCAGGTACCCTCGGGTGCACACTGCAGCTCATGAGCTCGCCGCCCACGTCCGAGTCTGGCGCGTCGCTCGGTACGGCTCGGCACCGCTCGGCGATCCTCGATTCAGCCAGAACTCCCCTGGCACCTGGATCCTCGGCCACCCTGAACCTCACCTGGCTCCGTGGTCCTCCGAACACACGCCCACGTCTCGCCCGGCAGAACGTCTTGCTCGTCCCTTGCCGATGTGCGACGCTCTGGTGACACCAGCGCTTGATGGCATGGGTGCGGCTACGGAGCAGTCAACCCGCATCGGAGACGCGATGCTCCATGCGGGGAATGGCCAGCCCGTCCAGCGAACAGCTTGCGTCGAGACGCGATGCTCGACGCAACCGTGACCATTAACCAGGCCACGTTCATCGCTGTGCCGAACGGCTGACCATGGAGACGCCTCGCCGAGATCCGCGATGCCCTCGACAAGGAAGAGAACAGCAGGCCAGGCCGCGCCCGGAGATGCAGTACTCGTGCCGGCAATGCCGCCCCAGCTGGTGGTTGGACGGCATCAGCGTGGACGGCCGCGTCTCCTGGCCGGAACCTGGATCGCCTGCGTCCGACGCTTCAGCCCGCTGTCTTTCGTCTGCCGCTGCTCCGGCTCGCCCCCAGCCACAAAGCTTACCGCCACGTAATGATCACACGTGGCCCAGTCGTGGCACGCCACTTCTATGGGCCACCGCTAGTCATCAGCTGTTGTTGTTGTTGTTGTTTTCCTTGTACAAATGGCTCGTACCCAAAGAAGGGGATTGGCCGATTATAAGGTGAATTTGCCCTAAACTTTCAGCATTGCGTCATTCCTACAATTTTTTTGTAACTTAATTTTGATTTGAAATACCGGTATCAAGTTTGCAGAAAAAAAAGAAAAATAGTGAGACAGCAATTTAGCAAGAGAATCGTTTAGTCGCAGTGATGTATTCTTGAACGGCGAATAAAACATCCCTGTGGCTGAAACCCAGTGTAGAGGCCCCAAATGAAAGAAGATCAGGTTGTGATAGTTGCAAGCCCAGTCTTTGAAGAGGTGGCGTTAGTATGCTTTGCCTGAATAAATCGAAACGGCGACAATGTAATAAAAAATGACTGATCGTTTTCTCTTGATTACAGTAAATGCACATAGGGGAATTCAGTATGCCTGATCTATGCAAGTAAAAATTGAGGGAGGTAACGCGGCAACGAAATTTCGTGATGACTACTTCCATCATCCTTGAATTAGTCAGTTCACTGCGCCAGGGAAATAACAAGTGTTTGTACTCTGGAGAAGCTGTCAGTGCAGGGTCAGATAAATTTTGCCTGATTTTAAGTGTGTGAAATCGCGCCACCGTAATGTATACTGTATGAGGGAAAATAGGAATAATCGGTGTCGAAAGGGATGCCTTCGCAAGAGAATCAGCTATTTCGTTTAACAACAAACCTTTGTGCCCTGGTGTCCAGATTAAATGAATACTTTTGAGATGACAGGGGATCAACGATTTAAAAAGTTTCACTATAGGTGAGTGACCAGATGCGGACAGAGAAGAGCACACTGATAATGAATCAGTTATGACTGCTACGACTGGAATGGAAATATTTACCTTTCGCAAAGCTAACATTATTGCCATGAATTCAGCCAGAAAGACAGGAAGAAAGTCCGGTAAGCGAAGTGAAAATGACCAATCAAGTACGGGGCAATATATTCCAACGCCTGATTTTTCATGTGATTGAGATGCGTCCGTTGCTATAATGACATTTGTTGGCAGAGTACTTAAATGGTCCTGCAATAAACCATTTAAAATGCCTGTAGGTAATAGCTTAGCGTGAGTTGGGAAGATATCATGGTAAACAATTTCTGGTGAATTTTGTTGCTCAGTTAAAGGAATCAGATCACGAACGTGTACATTTAGGGGCTCAAGTAACGATTGAACAAATACTATTTGTGGTTTGGTAAATCTGGGCCAATGCACGGAGAACAATAGGTCAGGATTGGAAATAAAAATAATTTCTTCAGGGTTAAACGGTGCTTCATATAGTCGTAAAAAGGTCTGCACAGTAAGAATATTAAAGCGACATAATAAGGTTGGTATTCGTGCTTCAAGGTATAACACTGCATTTGCAGTATACTTTGGAAGTCCTAAGCAGAGCCGTAAAGCCTCTCTTTCCAACAGAATGAGCGGCCGAAGTTTGTAGGCTGGCGCACCAGAAAAAAGAATGCAGCCAAACTCCAACACAGGTCGAACATACATTTTATATATAATCAAAAGTGCCTTTCTTCTCATACCTGATCTACAATTGCTCAACCTCCGCAATACGCCCATCGCACGTACTGCTTTTGTCGCGATGTATTCAATGTGAGGGTGCCAATTTAGATGTTCATTATACATAACTCCAAGATATTTCAATGATTGTACTTGTGGGATATCTTGAAGCTTGTAATTAATAGATATGTGAACGGGATCTTTGATTGGAAAAACGAGAATAGCACATTTACCGGTATTCAGGTTCAACATCAATCCATCCAGCCAATGTTCTATTTTATTAAGATATGCTTGCAAGATAGTGTAGAGACAGTAGAAGTCATGTGCCATAGCAAAAAAAGCAATGTCATCGGCATAAACATAGGTTTTCACATCTGGATGAACGGGGATGGTACTAATCAATATGTTGAATAAAACCGGTGAAAGTACTGACCCCTGAGGTACACCTCGGGTTTGCTTGTGCTTACAGGAAGAGAAACCGCCTTGATAACAATAGAATTCTCTTCTACTTAAAAATTCCGTCACCCATGCTACTATATAAGGTGGAAGTCCATGACTCCATAACTGATTAGTCAAGATAGAATACTCTACACTATCATATGCTTTACATATGTCTAACGTTACTAAAGCCGCTAAGTGCTTTTTGTGACGGGCAATATGAATACGACTTTCCAGATCTACATGTGCATGCCATATGGAATATCCAGATCTAAAGCCAATTTGGGAAGAACTCAACAGTTGTTTCTCGTTAATAAACCTAATTATACGACCATGAAGTACCGTTTCAATGTTTCACTACATTAGATGTTAAGGCTATCGGTCGTATGTTGTCTAAATTATAACCTGCCCCCTGTTTCTTAAGCAATGGTATAATTTTCGCAATCTTCCATTCAGAAGGGATCCATGCTCTTCTAAGGGAATAATTGACGAGACTTAACAGATCATTCGGATATTCCCTGTGAAGTATTTTTAGCATTGTATTTGTTATTCCATCGGGACCTCGTGCTGCATTTGGCAATCTTTCCATGGCCTGATTTAATTCGGAAGTCGATATTTCTGTGTAGTCATAGATGGTTGTTGTGTAAGCCGAATTAGGAAGATGCGTTGAGAACCTGTTTTCTAATTCTTTAGCCAACTGATTCAATAATTCCTGTAGTTCCTGTGAGGTGTAAACTACTGAGTCAACGTTTCCTGGTATAGGGGTCTTCTTCCTACCACGAAGGAAGTTGAATAAAGCACGTTTGTTATTTAATTTAGACAGGTATTCGAAATGTTCTAGGTCATATTGCTCTTTCGCTCGCGATACAGTGCGTTTAAATGTTGCCGCAATGAACTGATAATCCTTCCAATTTTTTGGACTCTGATTACATATAAGTCTTTTCCATGCAGCTTTTCTTCTTCTATAATCTCGTGTGCACTCATCATTCCACCATTTACTAGGTTGGGCACTTTTCGATGACGACGAAGCAATTACAAATTCTGAAGTGTTCTTGGAGATTTTTAAAGCAGAACAGAGATTTCTGCCGAGGTCTTCATTTTGACCACTGGACACTGCCCTAATGTTGGAACGCAAGCAGTCTTTAAATTTTTTGTAATTGATCAATGTTTTCTCTGCCCTTTCAATAGATTTCACAGCACATGAGATTTCAAAGTATACAGGAAGATGGTCACTGTTTGAAGAGAAATCAATTGTTTTCCAAGACTTTATTGAAACATTTGGGCTGCAAAACGTGAGATCTAATACCGATCGTGTCCGTCCGCGAATAAATGTAGGCTGTCCATCATTTAGGCAGGTAAGATTTTTATTAATCATCCAATCCTACAGAAGAGTACCAGAAGGATCTGTTCGAAATCCCCATGAAACATGATGTGAGTTGAAATCACCAGTCAGAAGGAAATCATTCTTGCAATTAGCTAAGGCAGTATCTAATTGTTGAGTATTATGCAAACCCGTTGGAAAATATGCGTTTATAAGTGAAAAAGGGTGGTGCCCTGGCAGACAGAGGTCTATTGCCAAAATTTCACAGTCTGTGGACATAAGCTGAAAAGCTATGCTCGCTGTGCGGCAAAATTTATTCGAGACTAGTATAATTAGACCACCTCCTAGTGATGGGCGGTCTAACCTAAATGCTCTAAAATTGTTTAAATGATAATTCTTAACGGGGTTAAGCCAGGTTTCTTGTAATAAGATTATATCCGGATATAACTGATTAATTAGGCAAAGTAAGTCAGTAGAAGCAGAAATCAAAGACCTACAATTCCACTGTAGTACTTTCAAGGTATCTATGTTGACGAGCGAAACACTTCAGCAACGGCCGCTTCTAAAATACTCTCCTTAAAAAGTGCACTGGCATTTTCGCTGTCCTTTTTGGGTTTTGTGTTTGGGCAAGGAGATTTCAAGGGAGATCCAGTGCGCTTCTGACGCCTGAAAACTTGGCATACGTCCATTTCATTCTGATCTTCCACGTGGGTCGACGTAGAAGGAACGGACAAAATTGGGGTTTTCTCCACTCGGGATTGTCGCTGTGGGGCTAAATTCGGTATCTCATCCACTGCACAAGGTGCCGACTTGGCCATCGGTACTGCTACTGCAGAAGCCAGCTGTGTCATCTGTGAGCAAAACACTTGAGAGATGCACTCACTCACGCTCGTAACTATGTGTTCCAGCGCTTTCGACATCGCCTTTTCTACTGCAGCCTCAATGAGATTAAGAATCTTCGTCTCACTTAGTTGTTCGTGCCTCGACGCGACTCCGGCATATCCAAAGGCTCTATCCTTCACAACTGTTATTGCTTCTCGCCGCGAGCAACGACGTCTGTCCATGATTTCTAGAAGTTGCGTTTCATTAGACCTTGCGGTGCAGTTCAGATAATCGGCCGCGTGATTTCCTGCACAGAGGCAGCACTTTTCGGTTTCGGCGTTGCACTCCTTCGATGGGTGGGTATCGCCACAGATGCGGCAACGTGAATTTGATTTACAGCCCCCTGAACTGTTACCGTAACGCCAACAGTTTTGACACTGGAGAGGACGAGAAGCGAGACGTTCGACTCTGAAAATGAGCGGCCATATTTTCAACTCGGATGGACAGGAAGTGCCGGCAAAGGTAGCAATAACCGACTCAGTGGGGACTTTCTCACCGTTAACTAATCGGTTGCATCGGTACACAGCTATGACCCCAGCATCAGACAGCTTTTCCAGAGTCTCCGTGGGCGTTAATGTAGAGTCGACTCCTCGTACAATTCCCTTAGTGCACGCTAAATGAGGCGGGATAAATGCACTTACCGGGACCGAAGCAAATGTCTTGCATTTTAGGATGTCAGAAACGCACGAAGGATCTGACGATCTGCATACCAAACCACCTCTTCCGAACTGACGAACATCACTTATCAGCTGAAAGTGTGGCGTCATGGCCTGCAACCCCACCTGGATTGTCTTCGGGTTGTTGAGCCTAATAAGTCCACCACTCGAGGGCACCAGCGCAACAGGGATGCTTCCAACACCACTGCGGAAAAAATATTCCAATGGCAATTCATCATTAGGCAAGGAGGCTGACCAAGGGCTGTGCCCTTGGCCAGGAGATGAATTAGACATTAGCACTAATTCGATTGCTTAAAGAAGTAATATGCAACGTCAGCTAGTTTCAACAGGTCAAATTCACCCAAAACTCAGCCAAACCACCGTCCGAAAGAGCCCGAAGGGACCAGCTACTGCAGGAACGGTCAGTGTTCGTTCAGCACCAGGCTTGTTCTCCGCGCCGTTTAGTCGGACGTCGCGGCCAACCCAGCAGTCAGGGTCGAAACTCCTGAAGTCCAGGGTCAGGCCACGGCTCACGAGGACCACACCCGGTAGGTCTCGCCCACGAACCTGCTCCCGGCCACTGCACCCAGACAGGAGCCGTTCTGCAGGCCCCGTCCTTGGACCTTGTACAGGCCGACGAACTCGACCTCGAACAGACACACCGAGGTTCGACCTGGCCGACAAGTACGGGTCCCACGTCCGGCTCAGGAACGCTGCCAGGAACTCGTCCTCTCGAGCGGCGCACCGCTTCGTCTGCCTTCGTGGCCTCAACCCTCGAGCTCTTTTTCCCACGTTCCTTCTTCTTGGCCAGGGCAACGCCAGGTACCCTCGGGTGCACACTGCAGCTCATGAGCTCGCCGCCCACGTCCAAGTCTGGCGCGTCGCTCGGTACGGCTCGGCACCGCTCGGCGATCCTCGATTCAGCCAGAACTCCCCTGGCACCTGGATCCTCGGCCACCCTGAACCTCACCTGGCTCCGTGGTCCTCCGAACACACGCCCACGTCTCGCCCGGCAGAACGTCTTGCTCGTCCCTTGCCGATGTGCGACGCTCTAGTGACACCAGCGCTTGATGGCATGGGTGCGGCTACGGAGCAGTCAACCCGCATCGGAGACGCGATGCTCCATGCGGGGAATGGCCAGCCCGTCCAGCGAACAGCTTGCGTCGAGACGCGATGCTCGACGCAACCGTGACCATTGACCAGGCCACGTTCATCGCTGTGCCGAACGGCTGACCATGGAGACGCCTCGCCGAGATCCGCGATGCCCTCGGCAAGGAAGAGAACAGCAGGCCAGGCCGCGCCCGGAGATGCAGTACTCGTGCCGGCAATACCGCCCCAGCTGGTGGTTGGACGGCATCAGCGTGGACGGCCGCGTCTCCTGGCCGGAACCTGGATCGCCTGCGTCCGACGCTTCAGCCCGCTGTCTTTCGTCTGCCGCTGCTCCGGCTCGCCCCCAGCCACAAAGCTTACCGCCACGTAATGATCACACGTGGCCCAATCGTGGCACGCCACTTCTATGGGCCACCGCTAGTCATCAGCTGATTGGCGCACAGTTGCCTCGTAATCGCACGTGCCTTGTCCCGCACCTTCGTCGTTGTCGTTTTTCTCGAATCCTCACACCAGGTATCCATTGAAACGTTTTGTGTGTCCAGCTGCCTTAGCCTTGTGATGGAGATAGGCGATATCAGATGTTACAGGTTGTTGATTTCCACTTTTATGCTGATCCATATACTATGAAGAGATGCTTTAAAATCTGTAAAGACAGCCTATCTTTCAGGCAGCTAGGGTCGTAGAATAACTGATAGAGCCTCCGTGATTATATATAACTCCGCAGTCGACGAGGATGCCACTCTCTCTAGGCAAAACGCAAGGGATTTTCCTGTAGAGGGCACGAAGACTCCGTACGAGGTACAAGGTTGTGTTGAACCATTTGTGAATATATACCAATAAAAATAAGCGTCCATGCTTTGCGCTGTAATCACTCTTGAAATTAAATACCATCTGGCCCGTAACTACACTTTACTGCATAGAGGCTGTGCTGTACGCGTGTCCTCTTTTCATGTCTCTGCTCATACAGCGATGTTTTCGTCTACGTTGATGATTATACGCCGAGCTCTTGCCGTTAAACATGTACCTACTGAATGTATGCTGTGTGTCAACAGTAACATCGTGCTGCGATCGAGAGAACTTTTAAAGATACACATTAAGGCTGATTACTCCGTAAACGCGTAGCTGACAGATAACGCCACTACAGCATGCGCTACTACGAGAAATATAATCATCAAGCTTTACATGCACTCTACTGGTGAAAACTCTCATGGCGGTGGATTTCATATGCACTAGCAACAATTTCTCGACGGTACATCAGACGATCCCGTAGGTGTAGTTTCTTTTTCAGCATAAACGCTTCTGCATCGATCATTACGTTTACAGGGTGTAGCTAAACTGGCTCTTCATTTAAACGCCGGTACATGTACAGTGAATGCACCGACGTCCAAGAAGGCTTGCGAAGTAAGCAACGCGGGCGACAATGCCTGATGACACATAAAACCAATACATGAAGGGTCCCTGATTTCTTGGGGTCCTAGCTGCCGCTGCGTGTAAGAATAGAAAAAAATGAAAACACCAGAATTCCACAAAGGCGCAAGTTAACAATCACACGTGACTTTTTATTCTTTGATAGCGGTCGCTTACAGAACGCCATGAATTGACCACATTTTACGCATATATCATAGCATCACTTGATATGTTATAGGAGTCGTCCCTGTCATGCGTTGCGTCATCCGAGGCTGAACTTGTCGAGAGTCCAGGCGACGATGCAGATACGCCGATCAGACTTCGACGTGATGACTTAGTGGTGGGCGTCGACCCAACGAGCACCTCGTACACCGTCCCCAAGTGTCGTGGTGTTGCGGTTGTGGTCTCATTGAGCGTTTCGTGGCGGCTGGATGCTACCAAGTAGAGGAGGACGCCGAGTCCAGTGAGAAAGAGTATGCCCACGTAGACGGCGGCGAAAGGTGACAGCGAGTGGTGGCTCAGGTTCAGCTCGTGGGTCTTCTCGGTGAAATGCTGTGAGGCAGTAGTGGCCCTGGTACACTGCGCAGGCACTGCTTGACCCGCTTGGTGGCCCTGCTGGCGACAATGAGTGGTCTCCGGCTTCGTTGACGTGTGGCCGTGCGCTAGCGCTTTGGCGTTGGATGCCCTTATGAAGGAGTGTGTGGGCAGTCGCGACTTGAACGGCACCAGGTAGGTGGAATGGCGCATCTTCTTCCGTTCGCCTCTCGCTTGTGCCTTTATTCTTGAGTTCTACCCACTACCCGGGGTCAGCCATGAAAGCAGCGGTTAAAATTGGGGGACCACTAAGCTTCGATATCACATCCCTATAGTGAATGTACTTGAACCACTTGGTGCATACTTTTTAATTTATGATGTTACTCGAGAAGTTAGACTTGTGGATTACTTTCAACTATGACTGAATTCTGTGTAATTCATGTTTAAACAACGAAGTTGATAGATTAGCAGTGTTCACAGGCAACAAAGAAACAAACAAACAAACAAACGAATAAACAAAAAAGAACAGGAAATGGCTTCTAATTTGCTGTGCACTGTATACGTTGTCTTAAGGGAATACCCGCAGTAACTTGTCTGCGATTTGTATTGGGTGGCTTTTCTCCATCCCTAGAACCTTTTTTCTAATTGATGTTTTTTTTTCATTCTTACGATAGCGTAGTAGTTACGGACACTAGTGTTGGCGGATGACTACTGCGCCTAAATTGCTTCTGTTATGTTCTCATTACAACTTCAACTGTGACGTAACAAGGTCCTCAGTCACCATCACTGTCACCGGTCATGGCCGAGAGCACAGAATAGCTGCTTACCAATGGCTAAGTAACTGGTGGGTGAAAACAAAGAACAGCCACCAGCGCTACCTATCGTTCAGGTTGACTCAATTACTTCATTTTAAGTGTAAGATTGATACACCGAGTAACAATGGACGACACTCTTAGAAATATTTTCAGAACTTTTTTTTGTAACTTCGGGCGATAGCAGTTACGGACACAAGCGGTGGAGACGGCTGACAACTACCACACTGCCACTACCATTGTGATCTCATAAAAGCTTTCACTGTAAAATGAACCAAAGGACCCGAGACCATGTCCACCAAGAGAAGCAAGTCGTAGTCTACCGACGTGTCTATAAATAAAGTGTCTGTAAAGAAAACCGATCGTTATTTATGGCCGTGCAGCAACCATAAAAGAGAAAGAAAAATGAAGTGGTCGAGCAAGCAGCTTACCCAGAAGTGGCTTGGTCTTCGTCAGCGCCGAGTGGCTCATCTAGGTGGTAATACTCATGAAGGTTTCGAACCTGGCTCTGGTCCTGTTCCTCTGATCCTTTCTGCGCTGCTGCTCACGGGTCGGAACGGCTGGAACGACGGGTGGCAAGATTGCACTTGAGTTTAACGTTTGCTTCTTTCTGGCTTTTAGTGCTTTTTTGGAAGTTGTTTGCGGTTTGTGCCACTTGATTTTTTGAGTACAAGCGACTCAGGCTATCTAGATGTCGATTTCTTCGCCTGGTCGAGGGCCTTCTTCTTGGCTAGCATCTATACCGGCCAAGGATTGGCCGATTGATTTTTTTCTTTGCAGTGGGGTTATCAACGTCTCCGTGGCTCTGCTACCGTCCAACGGAGGTACGATACCTATGAAGAATCCGAAGATGATTCAAATGGAGCTTTGGAAAGCCACATCACACTTTAAAAAGATCTCTGAGGTCCGGCATTTCGGTCGTGGTGGTATTTTGTGCTGCTCTGCCGATCAGGAGTGCGTCCGAGAACTTCTCAATTGTTCCAAATTTGCTGCGCAGCCGGTGATCCCCTTTATTTCAGCGCATCTTGCATGTTCTAAAGGCATAGTTCGCGGTGTAGATACGAGCCTGACCCCTGCGGAAATTCTGGAATTATTTTAGGTAGTAGGTGCAGTGTCAGTATACAGGTGCACGCGTCTGCTTGACAATAAAAAATCACCTACCAAATCGTTGATAGTAACCTTTGCGGGAACGACAAGGCCATCCGAAATTAAGGCTTGGCCTCTTATTTATAAAGTAGAGCCTCTATCCCCTAAGCCACTGCAGTGCTTGAATTGTTGGAGATATGGCCACAGCGCAAAAGGATGCAGATCAACTGCCAGATGTCAAATATGCGGAGAAAATCATTACAACCGTGAGTGCAACTCGACGCAAGAGATGTGCTGTTTATGTCATAAAGCGCATCCTGCATACTTGAGATTGTGAGGCGAAAGAACGAGAAGTTAGGCTGCTGGAAATTGTGGAACGCAGGCGTTGCTCCCGTGGGGAAGCTGTGACTAAATTACAAGAACGCTCAAAAAATTACGCAAGCGTAACAGCACGACATACCGTTGCTACGGATGCATCGTTAGCAAAATCTATAGCAGAGAGCATAGGGAAGGCAACGGAAAAGGCGATGGAGCGTCTTTCCAGCAATATTATTGGAGTCGTGGCTGAATTGTTAACATCTCAGTTGACTCAAATCATTGCTTCAGTGTCTATGAAAAATCAGGCTTCCCAGGATTTGGAGGTTTTAAGCAGTGCAGGGACAGAAAGTCCGATAGCTCCTACACGATGCGCATCTCCTCAAGCAGGACCCTCCAATGAGATACTGGGAGCAGATCCAGAACCTATATCAAGTGACTCCGATGAATTCACAGATATGGATGCGGAATCTCAAAGTTCCTTGAAGCGTGCCAGATCTCCCCTATCAAAAAAGTCTTCAGAGAAATCGAAATATAAAAAGCACCTGTCAACTAAAGACTTTTTTGAAAACCTCTCCAAAAAAGACATTTTGAAGAAAGATATTTTGGATCAAGCAGTCCCTGTGGCGGGTTTATAGTGTCCAAATAGGCTCCTTAAAAGTATTACAGTGAAATTGTCGATCAGTAGGGTCGGCTACCACAGATATATTGTATATTTCTTCGCAAATTTCCCCAGCTATTATTACTTTACAAGAAACTTGGCTTACAAATGGACAAAACTTTTACCTAAAAATTATCGCTTATTTCGTTTAGAGAGACCTAGCAGAGGTGGTGCACTTGCCTTTTTTATATCAAGTAAATTTAGTTATAGAGTGAAGATTAACTACCTGTGCATGGATACTAACTATGAAATTATGGTATGAGATATCACTCTACCAGGCTGTTCCCCTTTATCTTTTGTTAACGCATACTTTCCTGTAGGAGTGCAGGACACAAGATGCTTAGATGCAATGTTAGCTTCCTGCAGGAAGGATGTAACATTAACTGATGACTTCAATTCACATCAAGTGTCCTGGGGTTTCAAGACTGATGTAATTTGAAGACGCTTGTGGGAATGGACTGTTGATAATCACTTATTTTGTGTAAAGTTCCCCACTGTTACGTCTATTAGGAGACAATCAAAGTCGGTTATAGATCTGACCTTCTGCAGCTCCTCACTAAGCATTTCGTCGTGACAAACATTAGATTCCGCAACAAACAGTGACCACCTTCCTATTAGCTTCGATGTTAACTTTCCCAGGATAATTTTAACTGATAAAATAGGCTCGTTTGTAAATTATGAGCGTTTACAAAAGCCTAATGTCTACTTTGATATTTCACAAGAACAGCCAGGAAGACATTCGGGCCATGAGTCTGTGTGCGGTATTGAGAAGAGCAATAAAAAAGTCAACTTTTACGATAACCTCAGGCACAGGTGGATTGTTTAGCCCATGGTGGAACGCTAATTGTAGGTGAGGGGGGTATAGAAACGAAAAGCGGCGTGGAAGCAACTTATTCACAACCAATGCCCAAAAACTGGTGTGACTATAAATACGTGGCAGCAGATTTTAAACGTACAGTACGCAAAGCAAAAGATGGCTATGACACTAACAAATTCAGCTATCTTTCAAAGTCAAACAACAGAAAAGCACACTTTAGTTTTTTGCGTTCCAGAAAAATGATACCGCCATCAGACAATATTGATTCTTCAATTCTATCGCCTCGCGAACTCACTGAAATATTAGAAAACGTTGCTAAAGGACGAGAAGAAAGATTCAGATCAATAATGCCAAAACACATAGAAAAACCAATTGCCGGGGAGGAGTTCAATATGGTGACATTAGCGGAACTTGCGGGTGTAGTGAGGCACTTACCTCAATAAGGTGACATTAGCGGAACTTGCGGGTGTAGTGAGGCCCTTACCTCCTACAGCACCTGGACCAGATGGAGTAACCTCAGCAATGATAAAGGTACTATACGAAATTTCCCCGCATGAACTCTGTAATATGGTTAATTACTCTTTGAAAGATTCTTGGATACCTGTGGATAGGAAACTTTCCAAAATAAGTCTGATACCTAAAAAACAGGGACTCTGACATACACTTGACAATGTGAGGCTGATTTCTCTTACATCTAACTTTGTTAAACTAACTGAAAGAGTTTTTAATGCACGTGTAATAAAATACATTGAGGATAAATCAATACTTAACCCTTGTCAAATTGGCTTTAAATCCGGATGTTCCATATAGTGTGCGCACGCGGATTTGGAGAGTCGTATACAGTTGGCTAGGCGTAGAAGAGAGCATTGTGCATTAGTTACTCTGGATTTGGCTAAGGCGTATGACAAAGTGGAGCATAAAATACTAATAGAACAGACGGAAATGTATCACTTACCAACTACATGACAGCATTGGTAGCAGAGTTTTTTAAGGGAAAGAGTTTTATTGCTTTCAGAGGGGTTGTTTTTTAACAGATATCGGCAATACCGTGGCGTACCACAGGGGGCAGTGCTCTCACCGGTGTTGTTTAACATCCTCCTCAGTTTGATTCCAACACATAGCGATAATCATATATATGTGAATGCAGATGACATTGCTTTCTTTGCGACAAACAGTGATCTGCAATTACTTTATCAGACATTACAGAATTACCTAAACATGATAGAGGAATGGTTTGAAAAAATTCGAATGTCTCTAAACTTAAACAAAAGCGCGCTTCTAGCGTTCTCATTCAGGGATCTTGTCAACATTTCCCTGATGTATGGCACAGAGCAGATTCCCTAGGTGGATTCACTCAAATACTTAGGCATCATATATAACAGCTCGTTAAATTGGAAAAGTCACATTGATCACATTGGGTCCAAAGCAGCACGAGCCATGGGGTTGTTACGCAAGCTCAGCAACAGAAAAATGGGGTTGCGAAGAAATACATTGGCAATGGTCTATGAAATGTACATGCGTCTTATGATGGAATTCAGCTGTGTCTTATTTTCGGGCAGTGCGACTTAGAAGGGGAAGCTCTACACTATTAGAAAGGGAAGCTTTACGACTGTGGACTGCCCAAGTTTGTTGCTAACAATGTGCTAAACACGGAAGCGCGTCTACCGTCATTGTTGAATAGATTCAAAATGCTTACTATCCAAACATTTTTAAAACTATACGCTTTGCCCTAGAGAGAATCGTTTTATGCTTTTAATAAAGAGCCAAGCTTATTTTTTGAAACTTAGTGGTCGCGATTCCACAGCCCACAGATTATGTTTGTACAAGCGCTGCTAGAACCACTGAACGTCAAAATCTTACATATTTTCTCAAAAAATAACTTTGATTTAGAGCTTCAGATATCATTTGAAAATATTTATCGTCTAACGCAAAGCAAATGCCATTTAAATATTTAAATGATCGGCTTCAGGATTACTTGGCACACGTAAACATGAACAACATAATTGCGACTGATGCATCCGTATCAAATGACAAGGCTGGGGCAGGTATCTTCTCACGTTCCCTTTACTGGTCCTTTTCGGTTAGACTCCCAAATCAAACACCAGTATTCATAGCAGAAATATTTGATATTGTACTGGCACTACAAAAACTTCCTTTGGGCGTATCGGAAGCAGTCGTAATTACAGATTCTTTTTCAGCATGTGCTGCTCTGTCTTCAGAAGCCAACTTAACACTTATGCACATGTTTCGACAACTCATACCGACAAACGTGCAAAAACTGCAGCTCTTATGGGTACCAGGCCATTGTGGCATATATCTTAATGAGATGGCGGATGCACTAGCCACAGTATCTCTTAGCGGTCCCCTTATCCCGATTTTTCCTGATACGGCTTACGCGACACCAATAAGGTTTAAAAACCTCTGTTTGCATTAATGCAACTGCTACTCATTGGATAAATTTCGAGATTTCGCACATCTAATATGCTGCTGGAATAGACAGTGGTGCGCAACAGGGAAATCGAAAGTTACTTATAAAATATTGCGTTGCAGAATTCCACAACTAAATAATTATTTGCATAAAGTTGGTTTAAAGGCGTCACCCTTATGTCAGATTGGCGAATAAATGAAAACGATAAATCATTTTTTTTGTTCGGTCACCGCTATTCTTATCAGCGGAAAAGATACTTGGTAGCTCCACTTGAAAAAAATTAGGAATAGAAAAAAATGTTGCAATAGTTTTATTGTTTGGCAGCATTAAATTTGAAACAAAGCAATTTTCATTTTAAAGTGCCTCTTTCTCTCTCTCTCTCTCTCTCTGTCTATATATATATATATATATATATATATATATATATATATATATATATATATATATATATATACGTTTCAGACTCACCATTACTTTTGGCTCTGATAGCCTGCATCGATCCCTGCTCAGATATACTCCTTTTTCGATTTCTGTCTTTTTTTTTCTATATAACTTTTTTTTCAGTCCAAAATTACTTTGTGCTTGAAAAACCATAAGCCTTTTACTTGTGATCCTGCCACCCGGTTCTTGGCCGATCCCCTTTTGTGGGTGTGCGCCAGAGTAACAAGGATGATGATGATGATGATGATGATGATGATGATAATCGTCATCATCATCATCATCAAGGGACTTGGTTGGATACTCGGATACCCTACAAGTGTGCGTGGGGCGGGAGAGGGGGAAACGGACAATGATAGGTGCAGTACAGAAGAAAGAAGAAGGAAAAAAAAAGAGTCAGAACACAAAAAGCACGTAGACCTACTAGCATTCGTTCACAGGTGCTTATGCAGATAAAATAACGAGGATTAAACAAATGAGCGTGTTTACCAGTTACCCGTAGTGGGTAGGTGCCGTATTTTTTGGAGCAAGAAATCACGAAAACAAAAAGAAACGAAGGTGTGCTTACTATTATCTGGTGGACCAGCATACAAAATAAACCTCTTGATTCTCTTAGAGCGGGAAGCTCTTCGAAGTTGTTTAGGTGTGCCTAAATTCACAGCTAACAATGTTTTGTATCAAGAAGCCCGGATATCCACTCTTGCATGCAGATTCCGTATTTTAACAGTTAAAACATATTTAAAATTTTCTGAATCTACTTTAAAAAGGCGACAGTTTGTATTCTTTGCTGAGCCCGATATCTTTTTCAATAAGCAATGGTCCCGTGTATATAAACCCCAAGTGCTATTTGTTCAAACACTTCTAGATGCTTTAAATGCTAATATATTCGAGATCACACCATCTGACAAACCAATCGGCCAAATGCAAATAGAATTTGACGATATCTTTCTAATGAATGCTAAACACTTGCCTTTTAAATATTTGATTGACTTATTAGAAGAACACCTGTCTCTATTAGGTACTACAAATATAGTTGCATTCGTTGCAATTGCAACGAATGCATCTGTGAGTAGCGAGAAGGCAGCTGTGGGCATTTTTTTCCCTCTAATTATTGTGGTCGTTTTCACCACGCCTTCCAGATTATACACCAATATTCAAAGCGGAATTAACGGTCATTTACTAGCTGTTCGTAAACTTCCTGCGACTCATTCGATAGCTGTGATAGTGACTGACTCGTATTCCGTGTGTTCATTCTTATCATCGTCGTCGGCATTAGCAGTACTAGAAACTTTTAAATCATTAATCCTAGCAAACATTCGTCTAGTGAGAATGATATGGGTGCCAGGCCATCGTAGTATACTTTTAAATGGAATGGCTGACACACTCGCGCGAACATCCCTTGATCTTCTGATTGTGCCAATAATGCCTCTTGCAGCTTATGTAACAGCAGCGAGGCTCAGAAAACTTTCTCTTCTTGAAGACTTATCAAAAATTACAATACCGAATCCAGATTTAGGCCTGCATTTCGCATGGAATAATAAATGGTGTCCCACACGTAAATTGGAAGTCTCTATAACAAAATTACGTTGCCGTGTACCACCTCTTCATTTCTACTTAAACAGGTCTGGTCTGGTGCCATCTCCTCTGTGCTCAAGCTGTAGTAAACCACATGAACATATCGACCAATTTATTCTCACATGTCGCCATTTCAAAAATTGAAGAAAAAATTGCTTCGAAATTTCAATAAAAAACTAGGAATATCACTCACTACTCCTAATATTTTGTGTTTTGGGGCCACTTCATTAGGACACAGCGACAGGAACATCTGCGGGGCTCTCTGCGAATTCCTATGTAACACAAGAAGATTACTTTGCTGAGCCATTGATAAGCTCTCAATTTCTGCTAGCCATACTACCATTTATTATTTAGCTGTTACACTGTAATGATTTAACCTTCAGAAGAATTTCATGTAACGATTACACCTCAGATATTCAACAAATTCTAATATTTCGGTTCTTCCCTTTTTTACATTGCGCCAAATTAATTTCACAGTCAAAACAAAGTAATCCTATTCCCCTAGCCTAAAAAACCGAAAGGTATTCACTTGCACTAACCACCGGCTTCTTGGCCGATCCCCCTTAGTGGGTGAGAGCCACAAAAGAAAAGATCAAGCAAACAAGGAAGCATGGTGCGCTGGCTGCGTGCATCCACGAGCTCTATGTGCGTGTGATTTTAGAGCACTAGAATCAGTTGACCCAAGACAAGCTGCGTCTCACGACCACAGTTCTCGCTCTTGCGCACCTCACCCCTAAAAGAGTTGGATGTAACAATGGCGAATGGTAAGATGTACGAGGATATCGGTACCAGCAGTATATAGGGATAATTATTGCTATGAGTCTGCTTAGAATCGGTGATTCACGAGAACGGTTCTTGTGTTCTTCTTCACAGTTTCATGCAGTGGACTAAAAGGCCTGGTCCTGAAAAGCCCGTTGCCTTATTCTCAAAAGGTTGCGGCCGAAGCATACAGCTCTCATAGCGGAATCCTACAAGTGTCCGTGCGTGCCAGGGCCCGCCATTTCAGGAGAACGGCTTCACCGCTCTGGTGATGCACGAGACCGCAAGCCTGCGATCTCTGCAGGACGACAAGTGTGACAGGCGACACACCACAAACAGCCTACACAGCGAATACAGTGGTTCTGAACGATCTGATTCGAGACGCTCGCTACCGAGTGGAGGAGTAGTGACAGGTGAGGCTGGGGCGACCGAGGCCAGATCACATACGATCAATGAGGATGCGTGGCCTTCAAGGCGGTCATGAACGAATAGCAGGCGGAGGTCGAGGTGAGCCTCAATTACGACTAAATAATCGCCGTTGAGGAAATGCGGATCTGGAGTGCTCTCAGACTAAATTTAGTTGTTCCCTGTTGGAAATGCATCATTTATTCAAGCGTATTGTAAGAATTTAGCGCAACCTTGAATCTCACAAACACTCGCACAAGCACTCACTCATCCACCCGAGTAACACACACGGCACACACGACAAGCAGCGTGTGTGTTACTCAGGTGGATGCGTGAGTGCTTGTGTGAGTGCACATTTGCGAGAATCAAGATTGCGCTAAATTCTTACAATACGTAAGTTTTATTGAGCTATATTCAAGCGTACTTGAGTTGTTTATCGAGAGACAAACGTCTTTCATTTTATTTATTTTTATTTATTTATGGTACCCTCAGGGCCCGAAGGCATTACAGAGGGGAGTGGCAATACAAAATAATACAGCAAACGGCAAAACGTAAAGGAAAAGAAGGGAAAATACAAAGCGGTTGGCAAAAACACACAGTAACAAAGAATTAAATGTAGCAGCGGGAATACATGACAACGATTTTGATAAAAAAAAAGATCAATGTAGCGGTAACGATATTACAGGTAGTACATAGTCAAGAAACCGAAGTGAAGAACTACAACAATGATTAGCCAAAGCACTACAAAAAAAAAGAAAGAAAGAAGAAAGCACGACATATATAACACGAAACAGAATCAAACATCGCAAAACATGTTTTGCAAAAAGGCCCTAAAACGTGATGTGTCGGTAATAGCCGTAGCTGATTGTGGTAGTAGATTCCATTCGGATGTGGTTCTTGGAATGAAGGCATGCGAATAGGTTACGGTTCTGCAGCGGGGAACATGAACTTTTTGTAGATGGTCCAATCTGGGTGATATGAATGAGGGGGGTTTAATAAACTGTTCACGAAGATTTTTGCTATGATAAAGTTTATGAAGGAGACTGAGTCGGGCTATTTTACGCCGAATGGCGAGTTCAGGAAGGTTGAGCTGGGACTTCATTAAGGTAACACTGGCCGTGCGGTTATAATTGGCTAAAATGAAGCGAACTGAACGATTCTGGACTGCTTCTAATTCATGTGTAAGTGTAGTGCCACCAGGATCCCAGACGGATGATGCGTATTCAAGTGATGGACGAATATAAGTAGTGTAAAGAAGTTTCTTAAGGGATGAGGGCGCCATGTAGAAGTTCCTGCGAAAATACCCGAGAGAACGGTTAGCCTTGGCGATGATGTGCTCCACATGGTGGTTCCATGACAGGTTACTGGAAATATGAACACCTAGGTATTTGTAAAATGAAACAGACTCGAGGTGGGTATCGTTGAGATGATAATCTGGATACGCAAGTGAGGTGCGGCACACACGCATTGCTTTGCATTTTGAAATGTTTAGTTCCATGTTACATAATTGACACCAGGTAAATATGTTATTTAAATCCGTCTGGAGCGAGGTAACATCATTTTGGTTAGTTATTTTCCAATAAATTACACAGTCATCTGCGAATAGGCATACCTTTGATGAGACATTAGTTGGCAGGTCGTTCATGAAAATTAAGAACAGTAAGGGTCCCAACACAGAGCCTTGGGGAACACCCGAGAGCACCGGCTGGACGGGGGAATCAATATTGTTAGCAGAAACAATATTTGGGTAGACTTTAGACAGGAGGGTCGAGTTTTTTGTTGAATGCTTCAATATTGCTTGTTAAATGAATCACAGTTTTCAGCTCGCAAAAAATAAATGTTCGCGTAAGGAGAATCCTCGACGTTGAAACGCGATATTGGGAACGCTGCTGGTGATGAGTGTGATTGTGAAGCAGGAGGCGGTTTTCGCACATGGTACCTAGAACCGTTCAGTTTGTTGGTATGGGTGGCGCCGGCGTAACTTCACTTTCCATGGCTTCGAAGAAGTAGCTTGGGGAAAGAGGAAGATACGAAAATAACGCTATTTTCTGCTTCCCGTCACGAGGGTATGGCTCAGCGCCTTTGAGGATCGGGAAGGGGAAGTAAATATGCCAGGAAGAAGAGAGACAGAAAAGAGTGAGATGCATGTCATCATAGTATCTTGTCAGCGCGGGTGGGAACACGAAGACAAAGTGTCCGATTACAGGGTGGCGAGGTTTGTAGGAACCGCGAAGTCAGGGAACACTCGCAGAACCGGTATCTTTGATCATGCAAAAAAAAGGAAGTTTCCCGTTGTGGTCGCAGGGACACCGAGCCGGCGCTAGCAGCTCGCCATCACGCATAGTCGAGTGGCAAGAGCAGGGCAGAAGCCAATGACGTGCTTTATATTTCAAAACACCACACTGAAGTGCCCCACCACGCGAATAACTAGGGCAGGCGTAAAGAACGAATGAAGCGCTCCAACGGTGCCACCAAGAACCACTACCTCAAGAAATGTTGATTGCACGCAACCACTATGCATCACGGACGCTCACTATCACCGTCACTAACTGCCAATAGCCACGAGCTTCGAGCACTGTGTTGCAATAGCCAATCTTTGCACCTTTTTGAAGTACGAGGGTTATCGGTAAAACAGGAAAAATTAGACTTTACGGAAAGATTGGGCTTTACACTAATGTTCAGCCCAATCGCCAATGCGATTAGTGCTTTGTTGCATGTAGTGTAAAAACTCTTTTATGCCTCAATTGTAGCATTGAGCCTCATTTGTAGGCTAAAACTGCATCTTTCAGATTACAAAAGTGATGGCTTGGTCTAGTTGATATATCGTGGTGCTTGCTATGGCATAAGCTCCAGACAAGGATGAAAGGCCCTCAAAAGTGCTTGTCTTCGCGCGTCTTTTGTCCTTGCCCGAAGTTTGAGTTATATAAATTATTGTCCTTTTTTTGCGGGAGGAGATGGTTGTCACCTGGCGCTACGTATGGGCTGCAGGACGCGTGTGTGGCAGTATATCATCCGAATTCATTGATGAGTTCGTTCATTACAATTGCACTCCCTGAACGAGTGATGTCCTGATGGCAACGCACCACGATCATGAAAATGCCTCTTTTGTTTCGAATCACCCGGCGAACGTTCTTGAACAACTCACAGTAATGAACCTGTTGCACCTTCAGGCATGAATTTGCACAATAAAAGCTCCTTCTTGGGCCTAAAGACGCTCGCCCCCACTTTGCCGGTGCGCAATGTTTAAAGCTCCGAGGCTCCGGCTACTCTGAATATCTTACCTTCGGGTTAGCTTGCTGTCTGCATAGACGTTGGGCAGGCGTATGCCACGCTTTGGTCTCCGGAGCTTGTTGTTCTGCAGCCTACATGTTTCGGCGTGGTGGTTTTGCAGCTGCTTCGTGAACTCTTGCCACCGCGTAAGCTTGTCTGAATCGGTGTTGCCTTTCGCGGGTGAGAGCGCGTTAACGTTGTTTTCGTCCGTGCAAGTACAGCGAGTTTCAGTATAGCGGGAAACGCTTGCGATAACGTCACCATGCGTTTTGACGCTAACGCTAAAACGGAATGCGTGGCTCACGTGGCCAATCGGCAAGGTTTACTTCTGCGGAAAACGTTCCCGTGCTAAAGCGAACGCAAACACATGTGGCGTTATCTAGACATAAAAACACTAAATGCACTGTAGAACTCACAAGGCGCCACTATATCGAGATTAAGTATCGAAATTTGGAGCCATGTCTATGTTCAGTGTTGCATCTGATGACCAGAAATGTTGTCTTCTGACACATGCCAGTATTTCTCAAGACCGGCTGTTTTAACTCAACTTGTGACCGCATTACTCATATCGTGAAAGCAAGCGATTGAATACAGCACCTAAATTTCTTCGCGGCTACAGAAAATTTAGGCGAACTCTCTAAACAATTTCTGCACCGCGAATCGACAGTGTATCTTTAAAGGGAGTTATTTTATGAGCAATGTATGGCTGGAAAAGCCTCATTACTGATATCTTAATCAAATACGAGTATTATGTAGGAATGAATGAGTTTCAAAATGTGGGCTGACAATTAGAATAATTTGAAGAATATGGCTCTTCCTTGAACAGACACCGCCATTTCGCCCAACGTACGGGGTTTCTCGCGTGCGTTAGCGTTGCATGCTACGTTTCCGAAATAGCATCCGTACTTGAAGCGTCCATAAGCATTCACGGGATACACTTTGCACAAACCCTGTCATGGCCTAAATTATATGTCCAAAATTCTCAATACACGTCCCGCTGACATAAAGTATAATCCACAGAGTTCCCGGATTATTTTCGGTGGCTGCTTCAGGATTACTTCTTATTTTGTCGTTATTTTGTCCGAAAGCCATGGCCTTTCAGAACGTTGTTCGCCATGAGTGTCTATGGTTTGTGCACATGCTGTAGATTGATACACATTTCTGTGCAGAAGTCACAGAGTTGAGAGTGAATTTACACTAGCACGTGTTTTTTTGCACACACACACACAAAAAAAAACCAATCACGGAGCGTAATTCGTAACTGGCGAGAAAAGCGTGTAGAAGCTCGAAGCTCAGAGATAGCTAGGAAACGCACTCGAAAGGCGTAATCAATTAGCCCGCCAGTGTCAGCGCTTCTTTTGGATGGAGCCCCTTAGGAACCCCATTTTACTGGCAACCCCTGTATTGTGCTTGTTTACCAAATTTTTAGAAGAAAACACGCTGCGATGACATGCACATAAGGTAATTAAGTAGCGATGCCTTATCAGTGCCGAATTAGTTAAACTGCTTTGGCGGGCTAGCTGGTTAAAGGGACACTAAAGTAAAATAACATTTTACGTCAGAGTGAAAGCTCAATGTATGACAACATCTAAAACGACAATAATGTTACGTAGGTGTTGGTGTCAGTGTCAACTTGAGGACGCTTCTAGATAAAGAAGAGGTTGAAGTGTCTCCGGCTTAGAACCAATTGTGTTGGATTTACTGAGTGCTTCAAACGTACACTCACGGACATGTTATCCATGTACGTGTCTGAGGACTACATGGATTGGAACTGCACGTTACCATTCGTGAAGTTTGCCTATAATTCGTCTCGTCACGACAATACTGGTTGTTATCCGTTTTATCTGTTGTATGGCCATGACCCGGTTTTGCCTTTTGACTCACTACTACCGTCTGAGGCAAACTCAACCAAGTTTTACGCTTACGACACCATCGTTCACGCGGCGACCACATGTCGCGTCGCCCGTGATCGACTCCTGGCAACTCAGGCCAACCAAAAGTGCCATTACGACAGTCCCCACCGCGACGTAAGTTTGATCCCTGGCTCCCTGGTCTAGCTCTCGCTGCCTTCGCATCGCGTTTGCTTGAGTGAAAAACTCCTGCTGCGTTACGTCGGGCCTTACCGAGGTCTTCGCCTAGTTACCGAAGTCACATACGAGATCTCGCCGCTAACTCCCAAGACTTCGTCCACCTCAGCAGCTACTGAGATTGTGCATGTTTCCCACCTAAAGCCCTACGTCACGTTCACTGATCCGATGCACCGAGACGGTGCTTTTGCCGCCGGGAGTTAATGTTACGTACGGGTTGGTGCCAGTGTCAACTAGAGGACGTTGTTAGATATAGAAGAGATTGAAGTGTCTCGGGCTTAGAACCGATTGTGTTGCACTTGCCTACAGCGTATGCAACTGCAACTTCAGCTCTACACTTATGAATATTATCAGCAGCAATGCCCTACTTACCGAGGAATTAAGGTAAAAGTGCAAGAATGCATGCGCTGCAGCAGGACATTCTCAAAATGATACATATAACATCAGACGAACCGCCTACAAATAATCACTAGTTGTTGATCTAACTGCACTCAACAAAGAACCTTCCGTGCGTCAAGAGACGCAATAAAATGCTGCTTGTTTGTTTCTGTTATGGGGAATGGTGCGAGTGGTCAAAAATCAATTTTAGCGTGGTTACGCTGAACAGGTCGAGCCATCTAGCGGAGTGCAATTGAACCAAAACACGTCTGCCATCGCGGAGCCAATGGCCGTGAATTGATCAATGGCCGTTGTTGTTGCTATGGATCCTGCTGCTTTCGTTATATCTGCTAGTGTTAATGACCTCGCAGTAAAGCCGGGCGACGTTGTGCACGGCGACAGTGACGTGAGTTGTTGCGCTTCTTGAAGCCGGTAAATTGAGGTGCGCTAACGCGATGCGGGCCACTAAAACGTAACTTTGTTCCAAAATAAGCTCTCCCTTGACACAAAAGTAATACTACGAGGTTTGTGGACTACCTATTTCAGCTATTAACAGCGACCTAATAGTTTCCTTTAGGGTCTCTTCAAGTATCATGATAAGTTCTAACAGCCCTGAACACGCACACACACATACAAACATATACACGCAGTGCGGCCTTGAAACCCTGTCTTATTTGCTATTGACTGGGCTATGCTTTCGAGATTAAATGTTTGCACCAGTTCCTCGCGTTATTTCGAAGTTTCCTGAGCATGATGTGATGGCAGTCTTTATTTCCGCGTCCAGTTGTGCTGTACCAATTTTTTATGATCATTTCCGCGTGCCATAGCTGCACTGCTGATAGAAATTCCCTCTGCATTAAGAATAACCTTTGAATTTTCTTACAGCCCAACAAGCCTGTATGATGACGAGTCAGAGAGACGACGAAGCAGTGGTGGATGCCGCAGATTCAGTGACACACGTGACCGAGAAAAACGGCGTGACAGCGATGTATCACGTTCAGCTGATAGCCATTTGCCGCATCGTTATGAGGGCCTGTACGAAGACGTTCGGCAAAGACCAAGGCGTGATGAAAACGAAGCCGGTAAGCCGCAGCAGAAAGTGCGCAGAATCTACGCTACAATTAATGCGAGAGATATTCTAGCAACCTACTCGCTTTCTTGAGTCATCAGTAGTACGACTCTTCTTCACGCCAATGCTCCTTCGTTGTAACGAGGTGTTGTAGTTATAACCATTGTATATTAAGTTCCTGAGCGATTCCGTCTAAAAGAACCAGTAGGCACTGGGTTCCATTCATCTGTTCGTCCATCCGTCCATGCGTCCGTTCGTTCATTTATTCATCGATCGATCAATCCAGCACAGATGTTTCGAGCACAGGCGTGGCTCTGTAGTAGAATACTCGGCTGGCATGCAGTTTGGCATTGGTGTTTTTCATTTTCCTATTTTTTATTATTTCACGCAATTGTGGTTACGGACACCAGCACCAGCGAACAACTACGGCACACGCAACGCTTGTTGTGATCTCACAACAGCTTTTGCTGTGAGTCATGTGCAGTGTTGACCTGAAGTATGCAAAGAATAAAAATCAGGCTTCCAGCCTCAATCGAATTAGAGCATTCTGCGTGGTGGTAAGGTATTCTGCGAAAGAGCCACGCCGAGTCTTTTAACGGTTTTGAAAAGAGACCTTATGTGTAGAATCATGTAAATGCAACGCCAATTGTGATTAAAGTGTTGGCTGTGTTATTTTATAACAAAGAAATAAGCATTACATGTTCCTATAATATTGTTACGGGAATGAGACTGACTCAGAGGGGTAGCCACCGATGCATTTACAGCCGGTTAGGCGAGCAGCGCCAGCCACACAGATTAGCTCGAACCAGTCTATCTGCTTTGTCTTCTTCAGCTCCATGCACTGGCACGTAGCATGACCCTCAGTGGCGGAGCCACCGTCCCGGTGCTTTAAAGGTCGTTATCTGACGCATTATTGTAGGGCTTGATCCGCGAGACGTGTACGATATCACTGGGCCGCATAGTAGGTGATGATGGACAGATGGGGCTGATCTCGTAGGTGACAGGTGTTACTTGACGCAATATACGGAAGGGTCCCGTGTAATGAGACAGAAGTTTTTTGGATAGGCCCAGCCGACGATGAGGGGACCAGAGTAAAACGAGGGTACCGGGAGCGAAATGTACGTCTCTATGTTCCACATCGTACCGACGGCATTGGTTGGTTTGCGACGCCATCAGCCGAGCGCGAGCGAGCTGACGGGCATGATCGGCTCGCGCAATCGCGTCGCGGGCATACTCGCTGGTGGACAAGGTGTGAGCTGAGATGACTGTGTCCAGTGGTAAAGTCGGCTGTCTTCCGTACAGTAATTAGAACGGCGAAAAGCCCGCTGTGTCATGATGGGATGAATTATACGTGAAAGTTGCGTAGGGTAAGGCAAGGTCCCAGTCTCGGTGGTCGGGCGACACGTACATAGCGAGCATATTTGTTAAAGTGCGGTTAAATCTTTCCGTGAGGGCGTTTGTTTGAGTGTGGTAAGTGGTTGTCAGTGTGTGTTGCGTAGAACAAGAACGCAGAATGTCGGCGATGATTTGTGATAGAAATGTGAGGCCACGGTCTGTCAGAAGCTGTTTCGGAGGACCGTAAATCAATATAACGTCCCGTAACAAGAAGTCAGCGACGTCGGTTGCACAGCTGGTCGGTAGAGCTCGCGTAATAGCGTAGCGTGTAGCGTAGTCTGTAAGAACGGCTATCCATTTGTTTCCCAATGTTGATGTGGGAAAAGGACCAAGCAGGTCCAACCCAACACGGTAAAATGGTTTCGCGGGTATGTCAATTGGCTGAAGATGGCCAGCGGGTAGCAGCGACGGTGTTTTACGACGTTGGCATAGGTCACACGTGGCAACGTATCGGCGTACCGAACGAGCAAGGCTTGGCCAGAAAAAACGGCGCCGGACGCGCTCGTACGTGCGGGACACGCCAAGGTGTCCAGCCGTGGGAGCGTCGTGAAGTTCGGTGAGAACACAGCGGCGCAAATGCTTAGGCACAACAATGAGAAGGTCGGGCCCATCTAGTCGGAAATTGCGACGGTATAGCACACCCTTTTGAAGGACAAAGTAGCGGACGGAAGCATCATTTGTGGAGGATTCCATACAGCTGATGATGTCAAGCAGCTCTTGATCACGCTTCTGTTCTTCCCCAATATTAAGGAAGTCGGACACTGACAAGATAGAGTTCTCCGTGGGCTCGTCAGTGTCCTCAGGATCGTCGACAGGGTACCGGGAGAGGCAATCGGCATCACGGTGTAGGTGGCCAGATTTGTAGACCACCGAACAGGAAAACTCTTGCAGGCGCAAAGCCCAGCGACCAAGGCAGCCTGATGAATCTTTCAGAGAGTTGAGCCAGCAGAGTGCGTGGTGGTTGGTAACTGCCAAAAATGGACGACCGTATAGATAAGGTCGAAATTTCGCCACCGCCCATACAATAGCCAAGCACTCACGCTCTGTTATCGAATAGTTACGTTCAGGGGCGGATAGCAGGCGGCTGGCATATGCAATAACGCAATCATGACCATGTTGTTTCTTAGCCAGCACTGCACCAATGCCATGCCCACTTGCATCTGTACGGATTTCCGTAGGGGCAGCAGGGTTGAAGTGTGCCAGAATCGGAGGGGTATTGAGAAGAGCGACGAGAGTCGAGAACGCAGAAGCCTCTTCGGAGCCCCATGAAAACGGGACTTCTTTCTTGAGGAGCTGCGTAAGCGGCCTCGCTATGTGCGCAAAATTTTTCACGAAGCGTCGGAAGTAGGAGCATAGTCCGATAAAGCTGCATACATCCTTCGCAGATCGGGGTACAGGAAAGTTTTTGACGGCGCAGATTTTTTCCGGGTCTGGTTGTACACCGTTGGCGTCTACTAAGTGGCCAAGCACTGTGATTTGACGGCGTCCAAAGTGCCATTTGGACAAGTTGAGCTGCAGGCCAGCGCGACGGAAGATTCCCAGGATGGCTGAGAGGCGCTCTATGTGAGTTTCAAATGTTGGTGAAAAGACGATGACGTCGTCCAAGTAGCGCAAACAGGTGGACCATTTGAATCCTGTAGGCAGGGAGTCCATCATTCGTTCGAAGGTGGCTGGAGCGTTACAAAGGCCGAAGGGCATGACCTTGAACTAATATAGGCCATCGGGGGTGATGAATGCCGTCTTTTCACGGTTCATTTCATCTACCTCTATCTGCGAGTAGCCAGAACGAAGGTCCATGGAGGAAAAATAGTGGGACCCATACAAGCAATCAAGCGCATCATCTATTCGTGGCAGAGAGAGACGACTTTTTTGATAATTTGTTTAGGTGTCGATAATCCACGCAGAAACGCCATGCACCATCTTTCTTGCGGACTAGCACTACAGGAGAAGCCAAAGGACTGTAGGATGGCTCAATTATGTCCTTGGCGAGCATTTTGTCGACCTAACTTTGGATGATGTGACGCTCAGCCGACGACACCCGATATGGACGCCTATGAATAGGATAGAGGCAACGTAATTGGCGGAGAGGGGTCAGGGGACGTTGGTCCCACCTTAGCTGGAGCAGCCGCTTCAAGCCCCCGCCTGACAATTCGCGTCAAGTTGTCACAGGTGTCTGGTGGATGATATGTGTCGAGACACGAGGACGTTGCAGTGGTGTTCGGGAGGCGCTGGAACTGATGAGAGGTGCGTCTGCTTTTAGCTTGTTGGAACCGGCGGCATTCTTGAATGATCACATCAGCAGATGACACATTATTGAATTCTAACAAGTTGAACGCATCGTCGGCGATACCCTTTAGGATATGCGCAAATTTTTCAGGTTCAGACATATTTTCGTCAGCTTGGCGGCATAGTGAAAAAACAGCCTGAATATAACCGATGTAGGGCTCCGTGGAAGATTGTGCGCGAGTCGGCAACTCCTTTTTCGCAGCTTCACGACGACCAGAGATGTTGCCAAAAAGCTCACAGATCTTTGCCTTGAAGCTGTCCCAGCTTGTTATGTCATGCTCGTGGTTATCAAACCAAACACGAGGGGTTCCGTCGAGATAAAAGATGACGTTTGCGAGCATAAGAGTGGGATCCCACCTGTAAGTGGCGCTGACGCGTTCGTAGAGGCGTAGCCACTGGTCGACGTCGGAACCCTCGCTGCCCGAGAACACGCCGGGGTCTTTGAGCGCGGGAAGCGTCACGAAAGTTGTTGCGGGCGCTGGGTTGACCGGTCGGGCAGAAGGGGGAGCGACCGGAGAGGATGTAGCCGAGTCTTGAGTGGTCATGTTGTAAGCCACGAGGGAGCGTCCGCTTCGGAGTTCCGTGGTGAGGACGGGGATCGCACAACTCCACCAAATATGTTACGGGAAGGAGACTGGCTCAGAGGGGTAGTCACCGATGTATCTACAGCCGGTTAGGCGAGCAGCGCCAGCCACACAGATTACTGATGATGATGCTGATGACCTCTGATGGATGGCGCTTACCCACAAAGGGGGATGGGCCAAGAACCGGGCGGCAGGATACTTAAATGAAACTAAACTGAAAATCAAGCCAATCTAAAAAAGAAGCTTAAAATAATACTACCAAAAAACAAAAATGTGTGCTGAGCAAGCGGTCAAACCATCTTTTGTTTTTGAAAGACATAACACAGATTAGCTCGTGCCAGTCTATCTGCTTTGTCTTCTTCAGCTCCATGCACTGGCACGTAGAAATATGAAACCAGTGTCATGTCGGTTTACGTCTGTGGTTCCGGTGCTGGCTCTGCTTTTACTGAGGTCTAATATACGCTAAATAAAGTTGCGTGTAATATTCACAGCATTGCACAGCGTCACAACGTAAATTGCACTTCGTTTCGATAATACTGTTGTATGTGCTCCAATATCTTTGCTCCCGTGCCGCCAGCTCATACATCACTGTTGAGACGCCAGTGTGGTCGAAGTTAATGGTACGCCCTCGGACTGCACACCTACACTGTACACTTACAAAAAGCATGCCGATTTACATTGTAACACGTGATCCAAAGCCAAGAAATTGCATGTAGACTACCATGCATGAAACTGATCTCGCCAATACGTGGGATCGGCCGAACGTGTCGGGGACGCAGCTGATGCAAGATGGATTCGAGACAAAATCAGCTAAATATTGTTGGGGAACAAACCTAAAGGTTTTGTACACTTTGTACTACGATATTCTTTTCAGACTCTCTAGAAAGAAAATGGGCAAATTTTCTTATTCAGAAAGAATATTCCATACGAAGCAAAAGATGATTGGGGATCTGAATGATTTTTTTATTCTTTTGACTGAATAATTGTGACCTGTACCTACTTATTTTGTATTTCGAGATGTTCGGGCTTATCATAGGGAGATTGTAGTGAAGAATCTCTTCTGGGGCAGTGGAGGGGCCCGGGCACTTGCTGAAGGCCTCCGCTCTTTCAATAAGCACATATTCGAGGAAAGTATCGATTTCAAGAAGTGTCCACTCGTCACCCCCCTCCAACTTGGCAAGAAGATTGATCGCGGGCTTACGGGTTGTACTATACGGGTTGTATTTGTGGCATGTGACTGAAGGAAAGGGTTTGGAGACGTAAGCTATAAGTATCTCATACTGCCCATCATCTGTTCATCGTGCTCACGTATACAGTATTACCCTACTATGCAAATTGTGGTATAGAGCAAAATCAGAAGGTGCCTATGAGGACACCAAAACTGAGAATGCTAGAAAAGTTGGTTAGATAGATAGATAGATAGACAGATATATAGATAAAAATAAACGGCCAAACTACCTTTGGCTCGCTAAGAAAAGATTGGTATAAGTTGATGGTAAAGATGAAGGCAAAAAGTACGTTAAAGTTTATGTCGCTGTCGCAGATGCTCAGGATCGTGGAGGGGAAGAGACCAAGATGGGTCGTATTCTACCAGCTGCCCCAGCTAAATCATCAAACACTCACGATGCCTTCTCATCAAAATCTACCAGACGGCACGGTTATATTGTTGCGAATGTATTTACTACTTTAGAGTAGAAAAGTACTCCAGCAGTCAAGATGGCAGCCGTTGTGTATTTTCGAACAGCCCACCAACGTCGTCGTCTTCTTCTTCGCACCGCCCGCATAGCTGCATAGCCGCGAACCCGCAACATCGACCTCCGGCGGCGAAAAGCGCCGACCCGGCGCTTGTTAGCAGGTGTTGGACGAGATGTACGGCTTGAGGCGAGCGACGTGGACGATGTCGGAAGATGTGGAAGGTATCGAAGGGTTTAGAGGTGCTATTTCATAGGTAACATCAGTTACCTGCCGTAGCACACGATAAGGTCCGGAATACTTGGGTAGAAGCTTTTCAGCCAGACCAACATGCCGCGACGGAGTCCACAGAAGAACGAGGTCACCTGGACTAAAGTGGACGTCCCGATGGTGGCTGTCATAGCTACGTTTCTGACGGAGCTGCGAGTCCGAAAGGCGCTGATGGGCAATCTGACGGGCTTTCTCTGCGGTGCTAATAGCGCGGCGAGCATATGCTGTGGACAGGTTGGCAGGGTTGGGTACAAGCGTGTCGAACGGCAATGTCGGGTCTCTTCCATACAAAAGGTAAAAGGGAGAATATCCAGCAGTGTCGTGGCGTGAGCTATTGTAAGCGAAAGTGACAAAGGGTAGCGCAATGTCCCAGTCACGATGATCCGTCGACACGTACATGGCGAGCATGTCAGTGAGCGTGCGATTCAGACGTTCTGTGAGGCCGTTCGTTTGAGGATGGTAGGCCGTCGTAAGCTTGTGCTTGGTTGCACAAGAACGAAGTAGATCGTCGATTACCTTAGATAAAAAGTAGCGACCGCGATCGGTGACCAGTTGACGAGGAGCGCCATGATGTAAGATGACGTCTTGAATCAAAAAGTCGGCGACATCTGTAGCGCAGCTGCTTGGAAGAGGTCTCGTAATTGCGAAACGGGTCGAGTAATCTATGGTGACGGCGACCCACCTGTTACCGTCGGTAGAAAGAGGGAAAGGGCCCAGCAGGTCGAGGCCGACACGATAGAAAGGCTCGGCAGGTACGTCGATCGGTTGAAGGAGCCCGGCGGGGTGTACCGCTGGCCTTTTGCGGCGTTGGCACGACTCACAAGACCTAACATAACGTTGTACAGAACGGTAGAGGCCGGGCCAGAAAAAGCGTCGGCGGACACGGTCGTACGTTCTGGCAACACCAAGGTGGCCAGCCGTTGGTACATCATGTAGTTGCTGAAGTACGGTCGAGTGCAAATGAGTGGGTATTACGAGTAGTAGTTCGTTTCCCACATGGTGCATGTTGCGGCGGTATAAAATGCCGTCTATGACAACGAACATGCGAAGCGAACTGTCTGTACAGCCTGTGTTCAGGCGGTCGATTAGCTCTCGTAGGGACGCGTCACGCCGTTGCTCACATCCCATGTTGCCGAAAGCAGAGAGCGAGGAAATACAGATGGACGCGTCGTCGGTTACTAGATCTGGAGCGTCAACGGGGTACCGAGAGAGGCAGTCGGCGTCTTGGTGTAAACGGCCAGACTTGTAAACCACTGTGTATGTGAATTCCTGGAGGCGCAGAGCCCAACGAGCAAGGCGCCCCGTTGGGTCTTTGAGGGCTGAAAGCCAGCATAGAGCGTGATGGTCAGTGGTAACTGTGAAAGGCCGGCCATATAAATAGGGGCGGAATTTACCAACTGCCCATACAAGGGCCAGGCACTCGCGTTCCGTAATAGAGTAATTGCGTTCGGCAGGAGAAAGGAGCCGGCTGGCATACGCAAGAACTCGATCGTGACCGGATTGACGCTGGGCTAAAACCGCGCCAATACCGTAGCCACTAGCATCAGTGCGGACCTCGGTTGGAGCAGACGGGTCGAAGTGGGCGAGAATCGGTGGCGTGGTCAGAAGTGTTATGAGCTGGGAAAAGGCCGTGCCTTGATCAGGACCCCACTCAAATGGTACATCTTTCTTCAAAAGATCAGTGAGGGGGCGTGCGACCTCTGCGAAGTTTCTGACAAATCGTCGGAAATATGAGCATAGGCCCACAAAACTTCGAACGTCCTTGACACAAGTCGGTACAGGAAAATCCAGGACAGCTCGGATTTTGTCGGGATCGGGGCGGATGCCGGAGGAGTCAACGAGATGCCCTAGAATAGTAACTTGGCGATGCCCAAAATGGCATTTCGAAGAATTAAGTTGGAGCCCAGCCTCTCGAAATACTGAAAGAATTGAGGAAAGGCGCTCGAGGTGAGACTTAAAGGTTGGGGCAAACACAATCACGTCGTCCAGATAACACAGGCAGATAGACCATTTAAAGCTGCGCAAAAGCGTGTCCATCATCCGCTCGAACGTCGCCGGCGCATTGCACAAGCCAAACGGCATTACCTTGAATTGGTAGAGACCGTCAGGCGTTACAAAGGCGGTCTTCTCCCGGTCGAGGTCGTCCACGGCGATCTGCCAGTAACCGGAGCGTAAGTCTATCGAAGAAAAATAGGTTGCGCCATGAAGGCAGTCCAGGGCATCATCAATACGAGGAAGCGGGTAGACATCCCTTTTGGTGACCTTGTTTAAATGCCGATAGTCCACGCAGAAACGCCAGGTATTGTCCTTCTTTTTAACTAAGACTACAGGGGACGCCCACGGACTCGATGAGGGCTCTATGATGCCTTTTGTGAGCATCTTATTCACCTCCTGTTGGATAACTTGGCGCTCTGATGGTGACACTCGATAGGGACGCCTGTGAATTGGAGCTGCATCACCGGTATCAATGCGATGTTTGACTTGCGATGTTTGACCTATGGGCCTACCGTCAAAGTCAAATATGTCCGAATAGCTCGTGAGAAGATCAGTGAGGTCTTTGACCTGAGACGGCAACAGGTCTGAGGCAATCATCTTAGTTACATTGTTGAGCCGTGTAGATTTGGCTGCGTCGGTGCTATGCGGGTTCGGGGAGGCGACTGTGGCCAGTTCACGTGACACTGATGAGATCTGGCACTCGTGTGACGGCGAAAGAGTGGCGAGAACAATGCCTTGTGGTAGGATTTGAGGGCTGAGTCCGAAGTTCAGAAGAGGAAGGCACGTCTTGTTCGCTGTGACAGTTAATATGGTGTACGGGGAGGAAACGTTGCGGGCCAGTAAAACACCGGGAGAGGGAAAGACCACGTAATCCCCATCCGGAACACTGGGATATGGTTCAACTGTGACACAAGTTAGGGCTTGGGGTGGGAGGCGAACAAACTCAGCGCACGAAAGCTTGTTCTGTACCATCTTCGACTCTTCGGTGGCCGCAGGCAAGTCAAGTTGCACGACGCCGGCTGAGCAGTCAATTACAGCGGAGTGGTCGGACAAAAAATCGAGTCCAAGGATGACGTCATGTGGACAGTGAGCGAGAACATGGAATAGAACGGACGTCTGGCGGTCGGCGAATCTCACACGCGCGGTGCACATTCCGAGCACAGCCGGGGTCGCTCCACTAGCGACACGTACAAATAGGGACTCTGGCGGCGTAAGGACCTTGTTTAATCGTGCACGGAGGTCAGAGCTCAGAATTGAAATATGTGCGCCGGTGTCAATAAGGGCAGTAACAGGAAGGCCATCCACTTCTACATCAAGCAGGTTCTTGTCCGTAGTCAAGGTCAGCAGAGGGTTTTCAGGTCGGGAGTCCAATGCAGCGTCACCTCCGGGAGCTGCATTGCTCAGTTTTCCGAAGAAGGGCGTCCACTAGGGTGGGGCGACGAATAGCGGCGGTGCTGAGGTGACCTGGAGCGACGGTCATGCGGGGACGGCGAACGGCTGGACCGGCGGACTGGTGTCGCAGGAGTGCCATTGTACGGTCCATCGTCACGAGCGCCATACTGCAGGGGCCGGTGGTTGTCGTCACGTCGATAGCCAGGAAACGACCGAGGTGGATACGTGCGGAAACGACAGTAGCGGGAGATGTGTCCTACACCATGACAATGAAAACATATAGGCTTGTCGTCCTGTGTCCTCCACTGAGCAGGATCACGATAGCGGCGGAATCTTTCTGGTGCAGGAGAAGGCGCTATGGTACTGACCCGAGGTTCCGTCAACGAACATACAGGCTGCAGCCCAACGTTTGCCAGCTCCTCTCTCACGACCTGTTGGATCAACGAGATCGTTGGTCGATCATCAGATGGGCGGGTCAGAAAAGACGGAGACGCGGCCTCGATTTCTCTACGAACGATGCGAACTACACTCTCGTTGTTATGTGGTTGACTGCATGGCGGCTGAAGGTCCTCGCAAGATGACGTAGCGGCCGTGTTCGGAAGTCGCAAGAAATTCTTGGCGACCCGGCGACTCTTCAGCTCTTCGAATCGGCGGCACTCTTTGATGATGTCATCAATGGTGGAACAGTCTTTGGAAACCAGTATGTTGAAAGCATCATCTGCAATGCCTTTAAGTAAATGGCTTACTTTGTCTTCCTCGGACATGTTGGGGTCGGCACGATGGCAAAGGGCGAGAACGTCAAGGATGTAGGTGACATATGATTCGGTCGTAGTTTGTGCCCGACCAGAGAGTTCTTTAGAAGCGGCCCGCTGGCGTCCGACGGCCTTACCAAACAGGTCACGAAGCTTCTGTTTGCAAGTATCCCAGCTGGTTATGTCCGCTTCATGAGCCTCGAACCACGCGCCAGCTGTTCCGCAGAGATAGAAGCCAACGTTGGCGAGCATCATCGTAGGGTCCCACCGGTACACTGCTGCAAACCGCTCGAACTTCGGAATCCAGTCGTCAACGTCAACATGGTCGGTGCCGCAGAAGTTGCCAGGGTCGCGCGGTTGCGTCAATACGACCGGCTGTACAGGCTGCGCCGGAGTCGCGGCTGAAACAGGAGCGGCAGAATTGGTTTCTGTTGCCATGGTCGGGCAGTCGAGAACACGTCCGCTTCGAAGTTCCGTCTTGCGTCGTACCCAGCACCTCCACCAAAAATGTTGCGAATGTATTTACTACTTTAGAGTAGAAAAGTACTCCAGCAGTCAAGATGGCAGCCGTTGTGTATTTTCGAACAGCCCACCAACGTCGTCGTCTTCTTCTTCGCACCGCCCGCATAGCTGCATAGCCGCGAACCCGCAACAATATGTCGAGGAGAAGCACACGTGACACCCATAGCCCTCCAAGAAGGACCTCGTTGGAAATGTCGAAGGTCACCGGTGAGTCGCAAACCGATCGGTGGAGAATCAACCAAAGCCCGGAAAGCCCATTTGACAACAGCAGTCCTCCTTGGAGGACGTCTTCGGAGCTACCCAGAACACGCGACCATCTTGAATCCAGATCTCGCAGGAAAGACTGGTGGCGTACCAATAGCCCACCGGTACGCGACAGTCGACGAAGAAAGAGTTCTGCCGCGTCTGGGATGCGAGACGACCGAGAGCCACTCGAAGGTTGGCCTAGTGAATCGCCGAGCTCGGGAGGTGCGCGAAGAAAGTGCCTTTCTAAGGCGGCCAGTCTACGTAACGTGTCTGAAGAGAACCGGCCTCGAGGCACAAAGGCATTGACAATTGAAGACGAAAAGGAAGACACGGTATGTCGCTTCTGTCCTCCCTTATAAAAAATTTGCAACCACTGGTGGTGTGCCATTGGTGCACCTAACATTGCGCGTATAAGAGGGGGGCAGTGATAAGAAACAAAGGTACAGAGTGTTTTAGAGTATTTTCATTCTGTATACACAATTCCATGTCTTTTGCGCAGAACAAAAATCCTGCTGTTATCCCTCTGAAAAGGAAGAAAAATGCTTACAGATGCCAACACCAAGAAGTTAAATTGTCTTTTTAACCAAACGTAAGCCTTGGTAAGTGAATAGAACATATTTTCTATAAGAGGACCTCGCTAGTAGTTGGTCGACGGAAAGGTTTCATTACGCAGAGAAAAAAGAATGAAAGTACCAATTGAATTACGATTCTTATTTTCTCAAGACAGACGTCTCTCAATCAGCGAACAATAGCAATCTGTTAGCCTATTAGAAAAAAATGAAAATAACACCGAGGGAAACAACCAATTACTAAAGGGCACGTACAATCGCTAAACCGAACCATTAGGCGAAACAATTGACTTTAGTAACATTGACTTTAGTAACAGTTTAATGTACTGGTATTAAAGGGTTTAAGTAATTAGAAGATATGATTTGCACGTGATAAAGTTAGAGATGCAAAGTTCTCGTAAGTTTTGAACGACAACCGAAATATGCGGTTTTTACGATTATTGCTAGGAACTTCGGAAACATTGGCAGACGCTAATAATGATCCAGGAAAATGAGCCTCCTTTATTGCGGCATCTTCTGACAAATACAATGGTTCTTTATTAAAAAAAGCACGGCGAACAGGTCACTTGACTCATACCAATTAATTACAAGTGATAAAACGTCAAAGACATGACTGGGCTCCACTACAGCGTTTATTCAAAATGGGGGGCATAATTGTACAAAAATAAAGTACTTATACTTCAACCTGGTGCTCATATTAACGTTCCCATCTGCATCAGTCACTCATGTTTTGCCACATTCTATTTGTTTCCAGGCACCTCACAAACGAATATAAATTTTGTCCGCTTAATACATTATTAAACAGCACCCCATAGGCTAATCTGAGGTCCAACTCCGTACTCTCTAGACCCTTAATTAGGGGGAAATCAGCAGAAATTTTATTTCATTAAAACATTTTTATAAAAATGACCACAAACTTGACTGATACACCGCTGAAACCTACATTTGGAACATAACAATCCGGGTGTGGCGATGGCGTAGTGGTTAGAGCATCCGCCTCGCTTGCAAGAGGTCCGTGGTTCAAATCCCGGTGCCGCGCTGTTCCCAACCGGGAAAAAAAAATCCGCGTGTTGATGGAACTGCATTAAGAGGCCTCGAGTGCGGCCTCACCGGTAACCATCGCCGGGAACGCACTCCCTCACTAGAGAAGGATTGGCCACCCTGGTGCAGTATCTGGCCACTACCTCCCACATGCATACGTCAAATAACTCACGGCCCTCAGTCCCCAGCAGCTGCGAAGCAACTGACCATGGCGGCGGTCAGATCTGGAACGCAGCAGAGGGTGCTAAGAATCTCTGGACTACAGGCCGCCATCGGAACCTGACCTTCGCAACGTTTAACACTAGAACCTTATCTAGTGAGGAAAGTCTAGCTGTACTATTCGAGGAACTAGATGGTGTTAAATATCATATAATAGGGCTCAGTGAGGTTAGGAGGACAGATGAGGCCTATACTGTGCTACAGAATGGGCACGTCCTTTGCTATCGGGGCTTGGCAGACAGAAGAGAACTGGGAGTGGGGTTCCTAATTCACAGAAACATAGCTGGCAACATAGAGGAATACTATAGCCTTAATGAAAGGGTGGTAGGTATTGTAATTAAACTGAATAAAAGATACAAGATGAAGGTAGTACAGGCTTACGCGCCTATATCCAGCCATGATGACGCTTCAATTGAAAGCTTCTATGAAGACGTGGAATCGGCAATGAGTAATGTAAAAACACAGTATACTATAGTGATGGGCGACTTTAATGCAAAGGTAGGGAAGAAGTAGGCTGGAGACCGGGCAGTAGGCGATTATGGCATCGGCACTAGAAACGCCAGAGGAGAGCTACAAGTAAAATTCGCAGAACGCAATAATTTGCGGATTTTGAATACCTTCTACCGAAAACGAGATAACCGCAAGTGGACATGGAGGAGCCCTAATGGCGAAAATAAGAACGAAATAGACTTTATAATGGCTGCACACCCAGAAATCGTGCAGGATGTGGAAGTGGTTTTCAAGGTACGATGCAGTGATCATAGAATGGTACGGTCTCGAATTCGCCTAGAGGGAAGAAGAAACGACAGAAACTGATACGCAAGACGCCAATCAATGAGCTAGCACTGAGAGGGAAAGTACAGGAATTCAGAGTGTCGCTGCAGAACAGGTACTCGGCTCTTAGTGAGGAAACCAACCTTAGCGTAGATACAATGAATGATAATCTGACGAGTATCATTACGGAGTGTGCAGTGGAAGTTGGAGGCAGGGTAGTTAGACAGGACACTGGCAAGCTTTCCCAAGAAACGAAGAACCTAATTAAGAAGCGTGAAATCATGAAAGTGTCAAGTACAACAGACAAAATAGAACTGGCAGAGCTTTCGAAGTTGATTAATAGACGTAAATTATGCGACGTAAGAAGGTATAACATGGAGAGAATTGAACACGCTCTGAAAAACGAAAGAAGCGTCAAAGCAGTGAAGAGGAAACTTGGGATAGGCAAAAGTCGGATGTATGCATTAAGGGACAAAAAAGGCAAAATAACTACCAATATGGATAGGATAGTTAAAATAGCGGAGGAGCTTCACAGAGATCTGTACAGTAGCCGAGACAACCACGACCTTAATAATATAAGAACTAGCAGTAGCCCTGATGACATCCCACCAGTAATGATAGAAGAAGTCAGAAAAGCTTTGGAGAGCATGCAAAGAGGCAAAGCTGCTGGTGAGGATCAGGTAACATCAGATCTGCTGAAAGATGGAGGACGGATTGTGTTAGAAAAACTAGCCACCCTGCTTACGAGGTGTCTCCTCACGGGAAGAGTACCAGAGTCTTGGAAGAACGCTAAAATCATCTTAATACATAAGAAAGGAGATGACAAGCACTTGAAGAATTACAGGCCGATCAGCTTGCTCTCTGTAGTATAGAATCTATTTACAAAGGTAATTGCTAGCAGAGTAAATAAAACATTAGAATTCAATCAACCAAAGGAACAAGCAGGATTTCGAACAGGCTACTCAACATTTGACCACACTCATACTATCAATCAAGTAATAGAGAAATGCTCAGAGTATAACCAACCACTATACATAGCCTTCATAGATTACGAGAAGGCGTTCGATTCAGTAGAAATATCAGTCGTCATGCAGACACTGCGGAATCAGGGCGTAGTTGAAGTATATATAAACATTCTGGAAGAGATCTACAGGGGATCAGCTGCTACCATAGTGCTTCATAAAAAAGGCAACAGAATACCAATCAAGAAGGGTGTAAGGCAGGGGGACACAATCTCCCCAATGCTATTTACCGCGTGCTTACAGGAGGTTTTCAGAAACCTAGAATGGGAACAGTTAGGGATAAGAGTTAATGGAGAATACCTTAGTAACCTGCGCTTCGCCGATGACATTGCATTGCTGAGTAACTCAGGGGACAAATTGCAACTCATGATTACGGAGTTAGACAAGGGGAGCAGAAAGGTGGGTCTTAAAATTAATGTGCAGAAAACGAAAGTAATGTACAACAATCTCGGAAAAGAGCAGCGCTTCGAGATAGGTAATAGTGCACTTGAAGTTTTAAAAGACTATGTCTACTTAGGGCAGGTAATAACCGCAGAGCCGAACCACGAGACTGAAGTAACTAGAAGAATAAGAATGGGGTGGAGCACATTCGGCAAGCACTCTCAAATTAGGACAGGTAGATTGCCACTATCCATCAAGAGGAAGGTATATAACAGCTGTATCTTGCCGGTACTTAGTTACGGAGCAGAAACCTGGAGACTTACAAAGAGGGTTCAGCTTAAATTGAGGACGACGCAGCGAGCAATGGAAAGAAAAATGGTAGGTGTAACCTTAAGAGATAAGAAGAGAGCAGAGTGGATAAGGGGACAAACGGGGGTTAAGGATATCATAGTTAAATAAAGAAGAGGAAATGGACATTGGCCGGGCATGTAGCGCGTAGACAGGATAACCGCTGGTCATTAAGGGTAACGAACTGGATTCCCAGAGAAGGGAAGTGGGTTAGGGGGAGACAGAAGGTTAGGTGGGCAGATGAGGTTAAGAAGTTTGCGGATATAAATTGGCAGCAGCAAGCAGAGGACCGGGTTAGCTGGCGGAACATGGGAGAGGCCTTTGTCCTGCAGTGAACGTAGTCAGGCTGATGATGATGACGATGACGATGATTTGTTTCCGACCAAATTCTGCCCATTCTTTTAGTCGTCTTAAACGAACCGACATTTGTTTTTTTACCCAGTTTTTTCCAGCCTGACAGTAACCTTATGCTTGGTAGTGTTCGTGGCTGGCGTAGTTAATCCCAAAAGCATATAGTCATTTTTAAGCTGTATTTTTCGAACTAAAAGGCTCTGAACATGGGCGAGTTTTTTCATCCAGCAGCGCTGAGAATTGATAGTGATGGCAGTAGCCTATCTAAGGACTTGTGCATGCTGTCTCTGTTCTGCTTTCGCAGGAGTTCCAGTAACTATCCTTAATCACGTTTATTCTGAGCTTTACAACTATTTTGGAAAATACCAAGCCGTCACGATGAGACGATGTGGCTTTATACAGCTTCTCTATATTTGTACTGCGTTCCATGTGCCTGCGCCCAAGGTTGTTGTGCCTGTATCGTGGATGGCTTGTCGCGTCGTCATTACTCTCTCGACACCTGAGCCAAGCCAAGTCACTGATAACGTCAGGGCGCTTATGCGCGGGCGGGCCGACTAGTAGTACATGTTCTGAGACCAAGTGCAAGTAGGAAAACCACGTCGCTCTAAAATCTTACGACGCGGTAACAGCGTGCACAGTTTCGTGAGGACGCAGGGAAGTTGTTCCAGACTCGCTGATGAGCCTGGGATGATAACGTTTTGCGAAGGCGTAGTCAATTTAATGCATGCTACTAACGCAGGCATATATGTGCATTTTCATGCAGTGATATCTTATGCTTTAGAGAAAAAAACAATATTTCAATACTAACAAGAAAATTGTTTACCGTCTACTCTTGTTTAAGCTCACATAACAGGGCACATCGGATAACTGAAGTTTTGGCCACCAGGTGGCGCCACAGGCTATTTTCGCGATTTTAAATGAAGAAATAAAAATATAACTTTACTTTTCACAAGGAAAAAAAATGTTCGTTTTAGTCACTATAAGGGACTATCTTTCCATCCCTGCAGTGATGTAAGTTCATGTTCTGGGCAGTTGTCGGTTCCTTTCAGAATGACTATTATTCAAAATGCTACAAGCAACAGCCTTGCCGCTACATAAAAAGTTCTTACCATTTATTTGTTCACGAAATTGCCATTCCTATGGCTGACTCATAAATGGTAGCCACTTTCTCAATCATTTCTTGCCTGCTACAGCAGGCAAGAAATGCTTGCTAAGCAGTTAATATTTCATTGCGCCAGTTTTTATTCTGGTCCTAAAAAAGAACACAAAGACTTCCTCAGATATCGAAGTGATAACGTAAGCGAATGCAGAGAACTATAGACTATAGTCTGTTTTAATCATAGCTTAAAGTTATATTCAGCAAGAACTGACCAGCAAAATGAGGCTCCGTGCAGCAGTTTCTTAAAACCCAGCCACGTATCCGAACGCCTTTTCTTTTTTGTTATGAAAGTTAGAAATACAACTTTAGGAGCAATAAATAAACCATGGCCACCATGTGCTGACAACTACATACTAGAATTCCAGTGGCTGCCTGTTTCCAGAGAGATAATGGGAATCGGTAGAAACTGGCTTAACAAAAAAAAAGTCCAAAGGTAATAAATAAGCAAAGCCAATTTTTCCACCTTCACCCGCCTAAATGAGGCGACGAATTCACACGATGTAGACAAGCATGACAACCCTGTTCATGACTGCAGCAGTTTAAAAGAGGACTTCTTGTTGCCAGTTTATCAGGTGCATTTTTCATACATAGGTCTGTGCTTACTCTGATAGCGCTTGCTTTTTAACTCCACACAACAGACTGTATGCTATCGGCCAATAGCCGACAAAAATGCAGATGGGAGTTCAAATGAGATACACTTTTTGCCAGAGGGGGTGCCACGGGCCGGCGGCGTGCTCGGTACGCTTACATTACAAGGCAGTTACTCTAGCGCACACAAGAATCGCAACTGGAAACAGTGACTTTCACCTGTATTTTACAACATCCTTTCCCTCAATGCTTCCTCTTGACTTGAGAAAGTTTATGGGAGCGCCGTGTCTAGGCAAAGGAAGTCACTGCATATCATCCATAATATGCAGCAATTCTTGAGAATAACTGTTTCGTTTCCAACTGAGAAGCTACGCAGTGCTTACCTCGGTAGAGCGAAAGACGAAATTCGAGTCCAGAGGCGTTTGTGAATACGGAGGCGCGTTTCAGTACATGCGCTCAAGGTCATGACGCGCACTGATGTAATCTGTTTTACCCGTGACATCCTTCCATGTGTCTTTCAGCGTGATCTTCTGGACCAGGGAGGAGCGAAAGTGCTTAAAGCATGCGACAAACCCCGAATTTCGCTAGTTACTGATGAATTCACCTGCAGCGGAGGTGTTGTGGCTATGATGCTCAAATGCTGAACCACATGTCGCGGAATTGAATCCCGACACCGGCGTCTGCATTTTGGTTGGATGCAAAAGTGCTTTACGTCGCGTTTTTATATTTTTGTGCATGTTTAAGAAACATATGTGGTCGAAATTTCTGGAACCCTCCACTACAGCGTCTGTGATAATCATCTTTGAATTTCAGACTTTATGTTATGAAATAATCGCTGATACCAGAACTTTTGCGGAAATTGATCCGTGAGGCATCAAAACTCTCACTTGGAGGTTATTCAATAACTACTAGGAAAAGCTTTATGACCCCCTTGGGAATAGTTGCACACTGCTTGTAATTATCTGGTTATGCGTGTACTTTTTTTCAAGGAATTTATTTTTGTATGTGCAAGCTATATTAGACTAAAACATATCAGAATAAACGCTCGCAACAACAACAGACAGTTGTCGGCAGCAGGAGCAGGCAGGAATCTACTACACCCGTTGTGGTGAAATGGTGGGGCACTCATTCCCACTAGACCAGCGCATATGCGATGGTTAAAATTGCAGGAGGGTTTGCGGTGAGCCACGTTAATATATTTCACTGTTCTTCATCACAATCCTGATGTCCGATGTTTCGATCTTTGAGGAGAAAACGGAACAATGTGTCCTACTTTTTCTTACTCAGCAAATGCTTTTCCCGTCGTTTCCTGCTCCCTTCAGCTCTATGTTCAAGATAATATGCCTGCAACATTTGCAATGCATTGTGTTAGGGGATAGAATTATTGTGTTTTTCCCCGTCTCTTGATTTTGAGGGAAGTAGTTTTAGCTTGCAAATATAATTTTTTTAAACGTTGGAGCAGTCTCTTTGCCAGAAATTGCATGGGAAAGGCATTTGAGCAAAAAATTCAGCCATTCCTTGCTAAGCCTAATTACATAAAATGCATGTTTAATTGTTTTGTGAAGTTTGATCGACATTTTTGCCTCACGAAACAGCGCAAACAAGCCACCACTTTTTTCATCCCTTTTTATAACTACAAGAACAGTTGCAATGCTGCATAGGGTTTGAATATTTTAAGAAACTGAGCGTGAAAGGCAAATGTCAAAAGTGATCTTTTAGACAGAAAAAAACAATAGAAAGCACAAATATACGAGATCTAGGAGAAAAAAACTAATGAATTATGCCTGAATAGAGTTTATGAATTTGATGCAGCAGCTGTAAAAGCACTTACAGGATTTAGTGTATTCACTGACATCCCGTCGAGGATGCCTCCCCGGAAATTCAGGCGCAACTGATGTGTTCGCTTTTATCTACACCAATGGAGACGACAAGAGGCTACAATGGTTGGTGTATGCGAAGACAGTTTTTGAAGTGTTCTTCTGTACCACGTGCATCGGGACTTTTCATGCAATAAATTTGGCAAAATGATTAGAGAACATATAGTGCACTTGTGAGACAATGAGAAATGTGTTCTTCCACTTTCCGAGGACGTTTTGTGGGTAATTGGGACACGTATGCTCCACACTTCTCTCGCCAACTAGTGGTCGATATTTTAGGGAAAATTTCATAACATTATTTCTAAGCACGTGATTTAGATATTCCACAGGCTAGTTTCTGTTATCATGCAAAAAGTATTGATGAATCGACAATGGTTAAAGTCGAGAGAAGTATTAACAAGCCAAATTTTTTATTGGCCTGTTAAAAAAATCCTGATACCCCGTTTAAGCATAAACCAATGAAGCAGACTGAGAGCAAAAGTGTTGCAGTGGTGCCTCAGCCACACGGAATTTCCCACAGAGTCAAAAAGTTACAGCTCTGCCACAAATGCGGAGCAATGAATGTGATAGCAACAAATTAGAAGGTCACGCGCACAATGACAAGCAGATTGAAACGTGTCCCTCATTTCTCATGCACAATTGACGCACGAAACGTACTCACAGATACAGATCAACGTGAATAAGCATCTCACTCTTGTTACTTTGATATGTCTGAAAAGCGCGCCCTTTTCGCAAACAGAGGCTGTGCAACGATCGAAGTGGCCTTTCTGCGTTTCGTAACTACAACAGAATCATTCTAGTGCAAGCCCGACGCCAGCCAGGACGCATGATCATCCCCACCGGCAGATAAGGGCACCCGAGAGATCGTCTACTTCCCTCCTTTTCGTGGGCCCAAGTACGCGTGAGAAGCCCCGCCACGGTGGCCTAGTGGCTAAGGTACTCGGCTGCTGATCCGCAGGTCGCGGGATCAAATCCCGGCTGTGGCGGCTGCATTTCCAATGGAGGCGGAAATGTTATGGGCCCGTGTACTCAGATTTGGGTGCACGGTAAGAACCCCAGGTGGTCGAAATTTCTGGAGCCCTCCACTACGGCGTCTCTTTAATCATATGATGGTTTTGGGACGTTAAACCCCACAAATCAAGTACGCGTCAGAAATGAAAGCCGCCGCGCGCCCATTGCGTCATCTTGCATATAATGCTGAAAACACGGTAGTTCCTCCCCGAGATGCCCGCAAACAGCGGTAAGTGGGTGATATAAATAGCTTGCTGTTTGAACGTTCAAGGAGGTATCCTTCGGTAGCTCAGTGGTTAACGCCTCGCATTCACGTCACGGAGGTTCCGGAGTCTTTTCAAGATTTTTTTCTTGCACACACACACACACATATATATATATATATATATATATTGCGGCGACAAGTTCGCCACATTCAAGTAGCCCGCCACAATCATCGTCACCAGCACCAGCAAGACCCGGCTCGGCTGGCATGCGCCACGCGTTCGTACGTTCCAACAACGAGGAAGTGGAAGATAGTCGGATCTGTGCCACTCGGCTACTCGAACTTGACGACCATAGTTTTTAGAATCGTGGGCACAAGTTCGCTCTAATAAAGACGCTTCTTTTTTTACCTGTCGGCGTCAGCATCGCTACATTTCTGGTGGAAGTGCTGGGTTATGAACCGAAGCCCCGCGAGCTCAAGACAGCGTAGCCCCGACGACCAGCGTATCAACCCCGTGGAAGTGACTCCTGTACACCAGAGGGCAAGTCGCCGTCTTCGAGGTGACTCACCTGAGTTCGGTCCTCTTCACTTCACACCAAGGGGAATTCAAACGATGGATGCCACCACTATGACTAGCCAGGTAACACCGGCACAAGTGTTCATTAGCCAACCACACCAGCCACCAGTTTTCCACGGTGACTCGTACGAGGATGTTGAAGATTGGTTGGACCTCTTCGAGAGAGTAGCGAGCTTGAATGGATGGGACGAAAGAGAGAAGCTCTGTCGCGTATACTTCGCCCTGGAAGACTTCGCGAAGACATGGTTTGAGAACCATGAAACCTCGTTGTCTACCTGGGAGGTATTTCGACGACAAGCAGTGGCTACGTTCGCGAACATAGACCGGAAAGAAAAAGCGGAAGCAGCTCTTCAATCGAGGAACCAGCTAACGAACGAGAGTGCTGCTATGTACATTGAGGACATGGTCCGCCTGTTCAAGCGTGCGGATTACAACATGGCTGAGGATAAGAAGGTGCGCCATCTAATGCGTGGAGTGAAGCAAGAGCTGTTCGCCGTTCTCGTCCGCAACCCTCCGAGCACGGTTGCTGAGTTTTACTCGGAAGCGACGGCCATCGAAAAAACACTGGAACAGCGGGCTCGGCAGTACAACCGGAATCTTAACTGCGCATCTGCACAGGTGTTCCCCGGAGGCGTGCGAAACGACGTTGAAGCCCTGCGAGAGCTAATTAGATCAGTTATCAGAGAAGAACTGAGCAGACTGCATATGCCCCAGACTTCAACTGCACTATCTGTTACGGACGTTGTTCGGGACGAACTGAGGCAGGTGATACGAGAGCCAGAGCGTGAGCTGCAGCCGGTTCGACCTATCCGAACATACTCTGAGGTTGTCAGACAACCCACGGTACACAGCAATGCAGCAGTTGCGATGGCGACGACTCCTCTCCCACCTGTGGCACGCAGCGCACCTCGTCCACGGGAACCGACAGCTACCTATCTGCCCCCAAGAGCACGTAGCACACATCACTATGTGGAGCGTAGGCCCAGGAAAAGTGTCGTCTGGCGTGATCACGAGCGCAGGCCTCTGTGTTTTCATTGTGGGGAAGCAGGGTCATCTGTACAGATTCTGTCCTTACCGACAGGCTGGATTAAGAGGCTTCCCGTCATATGCACCGTGCCCCCGAAACGGCGAACGACCAGCGGAGATTGAGGAGTACTTGTCGACGCGCCAGAACTCGCCAACTCTACGCCAACACCGGTCACGGTCACCATCGCCTATGCGCTACCGGTCATCCAGCCCACGTACACCTTCAAGGCAGCCTGGTCATCGCTCTCCAAGTCCACACCCGGAAAACTGAAGCAAGCGACCTGTGGAGGTGAGGCCGCTGATAACGTCAGTTACGAAGATCCTCCAGTTTGGTTTGAGAGTGATGACGGTGTATTTCCGGTAGATGGGTGCAGCAACGAAAACGTTACTTCAGATTTGCGGTTGAGAATGGAAGGATGGGAGCTGAATGCCTTAGTCGACACCGGTGCTGATTATTCAGTGATAAGTCACAAGATGGTGAAAAAGCTAAACAAAGTTGTGACACAGTGGAGTGGATCGCAGATACGCACGGCAGGCGGTCACATTATTACGCCCCTTGGCAGATGCACTGCAAGACTTGAAATACGGGGGTTTATTTACGTGGCCGATTTCATTGTGCTGCCAGAATGTTCAAGAGAACTCATTATAGGAATGGATTTTTTGCGAGCTAATGGCGCCGTAATTAACCTGCGTAGGTCCAGCGTGTCGTTTTCGACTGAACGAGCTATACCTGTGGAGGAATCTGAGGAACGACGCCTAACTGCTCTACGCGTTGTTCATGATGACGTAACTGTGCCGCCACGCTGCAGTATAATGGTGCTCGTAGAAAATGATGCATTCTACAACCGCGAAGGCATAGCGGATACAAATGTAGGACTGTTTTTGAACAAAGGTGTCTGCGTAGCTAGGGGTCTTGTTCACTTGACGAATGGCCGTGCAGATGTCCTACTCACAAATTTCTCCAATGAGCTTCAACACATCGCTCAAGGCACGGCTATCGCCTATTTACACGACTTCTGTATGGCGACTGAACTATGCAGCTTAACGACATCAACCACTCGACCAGTGGCCTGCAACATCGACACATCCGTGACCGTCAATCAGAGCCTTCCGGACAGTCAGAAGAAACAGATTTACGCCTTGGTAAAAGAATTCTCTGATTGCTTTTCCAATACCTCGAAGGTCCAGCGCACGTCAATCACGAAACACAGAATTATAACGCAAGACGATACGAGGCCTATATGCCAGCATCCATATCGGGTGTCACAGAAAGAACGGGAAATTATCAAGAAGCAAGTGGAGGAGATGCTTTCTGATGATGTCATCCAGCCTTCGAATAGTCCATGGGCGTCTCCCGTAGTGCTCGTTAAGAAGAAAGACAACACACTTAGATTCTGCGTCGACTACAGAAAACTGAACAGTGTAACTAAACGAGATGTCTACCCCTTGCCATGTATCGACGATACACTAGATCGGTTGCGATCCGCAAAGTTTTTCTCCTCCTTAGATCTGAAAAGCGGATATTGGCAAATAGAGGTCGACGAGCGGGACCGTGAAAAAACGGCATTCGTAACACCAGATGGCCTCTACGAATTCAAAGCGCTTCCATTCGGCCTCTGTTCCGCACCAGCGACGTTCCAGCGAATGATGGACACTGTCCTCGCCGTATTGAAATGGCAGTCATGCCTAGTGTATTTGGATGACGTAGTGGTATTCTCTGCAACGTTCGACAAACATCTAGAGCGACTACGCACAGTATTGGAAGCCATCCGGTCAGTGAAATTGACAATCAAACCCGAAAAATGCCACTTCGGCTTCGAAGAGCTGCGATTCCTTGGACATGTCATTAGTTCCGATGGTGTTCGTCCCGATCCCGAAAAGACAGCCGCTGTTCAGAGGTTCCCTACACCCAGAGACAAAAAGTCAGTGCGTCGATTTTTGGGTTTATGTGCCTATTATAGACGATTTGTGGAAAACTTCTCAAAGATTGCGGAACCTCTTACAAAACTGACAAAAGACGACGTGCCCTTCACGTGGGAAAGCGAACAACAGAAAGCTTTTGACGAATTAAGGAAACGACTACAGGGTTCACCAATACTTGCCCGTTTTGATGAGACAGCCGACACTGAAGTCCATACCGATGCCAGCAATGTCGGCCTCGGTGCCATCCTTGTCCAGTGGCAAAATGGTCAAGAGAAAGTGTTAGCCTATGCCAGCCGCAAACTATCAAAAGCTGAGGCAAACTACTCTGCAACTGAAAAAGAGTGCCTCGCCGTCATCTGGGCCATAAACAAGTTTCGACCCTACCTTTATGGTAGACCGTTCAGAGCTGTCAGTGACGACCATGCTCTATGCTGGATGGCAAATCTCAAGGACCCGTCAGGTCGACTAGCAAGATAGAGCCTTAGGCTGCAGGAGTATGATATTACGGTCGTGTACAAATCTGGAAGGAAACACAGCGATGCCGACTGCCTGTCACGCTCTCCCGTCGATCCAAGTGTACCTGAAGAGGAAGACTTCCCGTTTCTAGGCGTTGTCGACACATCCAAAATCGCTCAACTACAACGAGATGACCCGGATTTGCTGGCACTTATACAACACCTGCAGGGTCGCGACGTTCAAGTCCCTCGCATATTCTCCAGAGGGCTCTCCGCGTTCTGCCTTCGAGGAAGTGTCCTTTACAGGAGGAACTTCGAACCTAATGGTGAAACGTTTTTACTAGTCGTGCCCACAGCCATGTGAGAGGAAATTCTGCACGCATGCCACGACGAGCCAACATCTGGACACATGGTTGTGAGCCGAACATTCGCCAGGATTCGCCTGAAATACTATTGGCCTAAGTTGCTCGCATCAGTGCAGCGCTACGTGAAAACTTGTCGTCAATGTCAACGGCGCAAAACTCCACCCGTAAAACCAGCCGGCCTTCTCCAGCCAATAGACCCTCCAGATGCCCCATTCCAACAAGTCGGCATGGACTTCCTAGGACCTTTGCCGACATCGTGTGCAGGCAAGAAATGGATAGTCGTAGCCACAGACTATCTCACCCGTTATGCTGAAACTGACTCTCTATACAGTGCGACAGCTGCCGAAGTCGCCAAGTTCTTTGTGAAAAACATAGTGCTCAGACATGGTGCGCCCATCGTCGTTATTACGGATCGGGGCACCGCATTTACTGCAGACCGAATGCAATGCCTGATGCGCATGACAAATACCGATCACAGAAGAACAACGGCGTATCACCCTCAGTCAAATGGCTTAACCGAACGCCTCAACAGAACTCTGACTGACATGCTATCAATGTATGTTGATGTTGAACATAAACAGTGGGATGAAATATTACCCTACGTAACATTCGCATATAATACAGCCATTCAAGAAACAACCCACGTTGCCCCTTTCGAACTAGTATTCGGCCGAAGAGTGACCACCCCGCTGGATGCCATGTTGCCACTACAGGACGAAAGCAGCTATCCACCTGACTTAGATGACTTCTTGCAAAGAGCCGAAGAAGCACGGCAAATGGCAAGATACCGAATACGCCACCAACAGCACGTCGATTCTAGTCGCTACAACAAGCGACGCAGTGACACACTTTATCATCCCGGTGACAAAGTGTGGATATGGATACCAGTGCGCCGCCGCGGACTCTCTGAAAAGCTTCTTTGCCCATACTTCGGCCCTTATGAAGTAGTCAACCGTATCAGCAACGTCACTTATGAAGTTAGATCTGCTGGACACGTGAGTTCAAGACGCCGAAATCCCACGGAAGTGGTCCACGTAGTCCGCATGAAGCCCTATCATGACAGATCATCGAAAAACGAGTGAGAGTGCGCGTGTATCTTTTCACTGTCTTAAGCATCGGGACGATGCGTCTGAGGAGGGGGGCAATGCGGCGACAGGTTCGCCACATTCAAGTAGCCCGCCACAATCATCGTCACCAGCACCAGCAAGACCCGGCTCGGCTGGCATGCGCCACGCGTTCGTACGTTCCAACAACGAGGAAGTGGAAGATAGTCGGATCTGTGCCACTCGGCTACTCGAACTTGACGACCATAGTTTTTAGAATCGTGGGCACAAGTTCGCTCTAATAAAGACGCTTCTTTTTTAACCTGTCGGCGTCAGCATCGCTACAATATATATATATATATATATATATATATATATATATATATATATATATATATATATATATATATATATATATATATGTATATATATATATTTATATATATATATATATACATTTACGGTGCATGACATCGACGCCGACGCCCGTGCCGGAGGCGAAATCCAGCCGACAGTGTCCATAGAATTGCTATCGAAATAAAATAAAAAGTTGCTCTGAGACAGGACGTAATGGGTTTTGTGTTTTTTAGATGCGGAAGCATCTTATACTCGCGCCTTGTAGTGCGCCGTCCGCACCGCTTCTCGAACAGTCGACAACTGACGCGCGCGCATGCGCCGTCGCGCCGTCGCCCACCATCTGTGCCGCGCGCGCTTCTCCTTCGAGAACATTCGACAGCTGACAGCGCATGCACCGTCGCGCCGTCGCCATCTGTGCCGCATGCGCGCTTCTCCTTCGAGAACATTCAACAGCTGACAGCGCATGCGCCGTCGCGCTGTATATATACTCAAGGTCGGCGCTCGCTCGCTCAGTTGCCGCTCGTCGGTTGGTTTGTACGGCGCGTTGACGTCCAAGGTCGTGGTGAAATGAATTCCAACGAATCCACAAACACAATGATCGACGTCCCTTCGACCAGCGCCATCCTTTCGCATACGTGTGTACGTGTTCACTCATTTAACACCCCCTCCTACAACCACGTTAACCAATTTAGCCATCGACCCAAGTAAGTCGCAATTTAACACCCCATTTCACAACCACGTTAACCAATTTAGCCATCGACCCATGTAAGTCGCACTTTAACACCCCGTTAACCAATTATATGCTCCGCATCCTCCTCAGTGTTCCCCTGAGGGAAGCTGCGGGCAATTTTTTTTGCCTTGCAGACTTTGTGCGCTGTGTTCCCGTGTTTTCCGAGGTATCGCCAACTTCCCGGTGATTTGCATTCGGTATGAAAACAGGTAGTACACTCCGCGGGCCACACGTGTGGTGCATCTGATTCCGATAAACTGTGAAAACGTAGACATCGACCAAACTCGCCGATGTTGGAACGAGATGGTGCGAGCACCGCCATGAGTTCAACACGTTGGATGGGGCCAACCTCGCCGCCACTGCCGGATGTATGGATGTGTTGCGCCGTTGTGTAACGTTGAGGTTCTTGAAAGAGGCGGAGGCAAGGTGGAACGTAAAATTGTTGAAGCATATCATATCAACACGCAACATTACGGTTGTGGCAAGACTACTTGCATTTCATTAAGGAAGAAGGAATGTTGCTGTCACTCTAGTTGCTGTCACTCTAGCGGTAGAATCTCGGCCTTAAAGGGTGCCGCCTTTTGAGTTTTTTGTTTTCTTTTTTTTGTAAACATTGCGTGCGCTTTGGCGCTCCTGAGAGAACTTGTTTGCAAATAAAGCACAGCTGCTCTTACGGTCGTGTGTGTGCCACTTGTCTCCCTTGTCTTCTGTCTACTGGACTGGTTGATGCTTACCAGTCATTTACCAACATAGGGAGACATTTGGCTTGCTGTAATAAAACTTCATGGTCCGGAAATTGGATAAGGTAACATTTGGTAATGGTGCTTTGCGATGCTATGAAACGACATATCGGCATTCATTTTGGTGCCATGCAATCACGTTATCGCTGCAATATGTGCTTTTTATTAGTTATGATCAACTATGTTACGATAGAAAATGCGCTCTGACGCAGGTCACGCACACGATGCACGCGACATCAGCACCAACTGGGAAGCAGAACACTGGTTTCATCGATGTACCCCCGGAGCAAGTTACCGTCGGGGCAGCCGTGGCAGAGAAGGACGCGCCGGAGCCCAGTCCTGTGGATGGTGCCGGACGAGGTCTCGAATCGGCACCCCACACTGTGCTGAAGGAGAGCACCGAAAGCGACGTTAGCACACCGCCTGAAGAATATGTACCACCTCCTCAAGTCGGTAAATTTGCCGAGGTAGTCATCGAAAACTTGAGTCCGATTTTGGATGAAAATGTGAGTACCAATGACTTTTTCAGAACGCCTGGGCATTCTTGAAACAGTTTGGCCCATGCATTTAACGCTGGTAGTCATGCATGTCGTGAATTATACTGTAGCAGTCGATGTTGCTATGTTTCGTTTTATTAACGCTAACTTACGTAAACTTTAGCTAACTAATATATGCTCAAAATACCAAAAATGGTTGCAGATGTTACGCAGAGGAGAGTGACACACTTGTCTAATAACAAAAACAAAATGACGACGCATAAGCACGCATGGGCACATATACTCACATGTGCTTGTTTCTTTTTTATCATGTGAAGTTTCACAAATAAAAAATCTTACGACCACTCGGCCTGAACATTAATGTTTAAGAACTAATGTTAAGAAATTAAAATCAGTGTTTAGGAATGTTTATGGATCTTTTCACTGTCCGGATGAGTTTGCGCGCACGAGACAAGCAGTTGATATTACTCTATAGCTTTCGCTAGCAGAAACGGTGATACTCGTATTTTCGGTCACTCATTTATTGTTACTCAATATAAGTTTGTGCAACCGGTGAATTTTCAGAAAACGAATGTGGATTTACACCGAAATATCAACATTTTGGAAATAATCAAAAACTGTTTTTCACCAACGTCGTAGTGGAAGAACAAGGGGGTCACATTTAAGAATGCCTCCATACTTAGGTTATTTCCGTTTATTTTTCTCGCAGACAACGATGTTAATAATTTTTTTTAAATTCAAGCAATGTGCTTCTTTATAGTGCAGAATGCGTGAGAATACAGTTTTCAATGTATATTGTAAACAAAAAGTCCTGTCTTGAAAGCTAATAAAATATTTTGTACGTGTTAAAACACTTTGTCCATACGTATGCAGAATTTTGTCATTGTGTATGTGTAGGAATAGGCTTTGTGTGAATATATATGTGGCCGACAATGTAACAGCCTCGCCCTAGCTGAGCAAGACCTTTCGGGTGAATGTCCATGTATATGCCATTATAGGAGATCAGATTCGGGTAACAGTTCGTTTGCAGAGCTCTGAGTGGGGTAACCCGCGGCCTGCTTAGCTCGAAATGAGGCGATATGAAGACCCTTCTCTCTAAATAAAATGACTCAGCGATTGTGTTCTGCGTTCAAGAAGCTTCTCTGTGTCCGGGGGGAGAGTCACCCGACCTGAAGGCAGCGCTGTTGGCAAAGCCACGTGCAGCCTCGTGGGTAGGCCCCTGGAGGTCCAGAGGTGCCTTACGGAATGAATCTGTGGCAATAATCCACGTACGCAAGAAGAACTACTACTCCAGCTTGATTCAACGCGCGAATGGGGATACAAAAACAATATTAAAAATTAGACAATGAGTTGTAGGAAATTCTAGTGCGCATCGTATTCTCCCTTTAAAAATAGACGAACAAACTTCTGAAAGCTTCAATTCATACTTCACTAGTATTGATCCGTCCTTGGTATCTAGTCATCCTGACTTCAATTACATGTCTTTAGCCAGCTCCATATCCATTACCTTCTTTACTCATGACATATAATTAGGAGCGCTGTTATCTACCGCGAAAAAATTGTGTAATAAAAAACACCAGGGCTGGATGGAATCCCAGTCCATCTGATCAAAGATAACATAGACATATTAGGCCGCATCTTGTGCCACATTTTCAGTCATTCCCTAGCAACCTCGTCCTACCCTGATCCTCTAAAAGTCGCCAAAGTTTTGCCCGTATTTAAAGATGGTGATCGCTCTGAACCTTCATGCTACCGCCCGATATCAGTTCTCAGTATAATAAATGACATCTTTGAAAGCTACTTTCTTCTCGAATCCACAAATTTCTGGAAAACTGTCAAATTTTATGTCCGCAACAGCATGGTTTCCGTCCGGGATATTCTACTTCCACCGCAGTTCAAACATTGACACAAAATGTCAACACAGCTTTAAATAGCCAATAACTAGTTTCTATTGTATTTCTTGACCTACAGAAGGCATTGGCCACTATCGACCACAGCATCCTTAAAAAAACAAATAACTATGGCTTTAGAAACGAAAGCTTTAAATTCTTTTCCAGCTACTTCACTCATGGTAGTCAAAGTGTTTCTCTAGGTGGCATCACTTCTTCGCAAAAACCGATAAGCACAGGGGTCCCGCAGGGATCTGTCCTGGGCTCTTTGTTCTTTATATTATGTATAAATGACCTACCTGTGGGTATTGATTCTGCAGATCTACTATTGTACGCGGAGGATGCAGCTTTAATTGTTACGGGGGAAAATATGCAAGAAATTGAAACAAAAATAAATGCTGAACTAGCAAATATATCACATTCGTTCAAGGCAAACACACTTACCGTCAACTCGAAAAAAAAAACAAAGTACATGATGATCCATTCCCGACATATGCCAATAAATCTAGACAGCATTAAAATAAATATAATTAATTGTGCACTCGAACACATCAATTCATTTAAATACCTAGGTGTAATTATTGGCAACCATTTCCACTAGCAACCCAGTATAAAATCAATGTGCTCGAGGTTATCTTCTGGCTGTCATGCATTGTTGCAAGCGAGAAATTATTTCGATCTTGCAATATTATGGATCTTGTACTTTTCTCTAATGCACTGTCATCTGTCCTACTGCATTGATTGATGGCGTTGGACTTACACTACATACCTGGAGCCTTTACGAAAACTACAGAAGCGCTCACTAAGAATAATAACGCAAGCAAGCCACGATCATCCCAGCACACCCATGTTTAGCAAACTACAAATTTTACCAATGGACAGCTTGCGTCAACAGAGAACAGCCACTGCCATTAATATTATCATAAGGTATAACCGTCCTGTTTATTCGTCCATTCTTTGCTCCTCATCCCGCCCTACAAGCAATACTGCTGCCGGTAATTTTAAGCTTCCTCCCACGAGCAACGTCTATGAAGAACGGCGTCTGCAGTTCATCGGTACCAAAATCCTGAATAGATTGCCACAGGATATAAAATCGGCTGTTAACTGTCCTCTGAAAGTAGAAAAAAAACACTTCCTTGCAATCCTTAATGTGTCTCCGTAACCCCCTTAATAGTAACAAAATCGTTCAACTCTTGTATATAAGTATCACTACGTCCAGTGAAAGTTTACTGCATAGTTGTTAGTACTCATTGCCTTTCTTTTGTTTGTGTATAAAAATTACATGTTTCTGTTATCTTACCCAAATTAGAGTATCTGAATATATCTGTCTGTACAATGCCTAACCTTCTTTACTATATCCGCAATGTTTTAGCATCTTGTATCCAGGTTCAATGCCTTGTTCTATTGTGTTGGTACATGTGCTATTGTTGCTTTGTGCTATCGTTTGGATACTGTGCGATTTTGTATCGCATCATTGGACCCTATTCTAGCCTTTGACTATGGGTCCAAACAGTTTTTTGATCTATCATGTTGGAATTGAAAATAAAGTGAAATGAAATGAAATGAAATGCCCCGACATGGACAGGAAACCAAGAGATAAAGCTTGTAGAGCTGGCGTCAAGTTTTGGTGCATTTCAAAATTTCAACTATCTGCCGAGGTACCAAAGCTTTCGGTATGTCCTGACAGCCGTTTTAGAGTCACTATCAGAGATGCAGAACTGTAGATAGCACTATTTGTCGGTGTATCAAGACAGTACCAAAACCGAAAAACTATAAAAGCAATATTTTTTCTACGGGAACATAACGTAACCAAGACAATATCTGATATTTCTTTCTAGAGTGAAATGGAAGTTTTTTCTCGTTTTTTTGGTGGACGTGAAAACTGGAAATTCCGCAACAACCCAGGTCAAGCAACCTGAGCAATAATGTATATCTCAAAGCACAGTGTTATCACGTATCTCAGACGATATTTCCAAAGTACCGATTTGTTGAAATTTACGAAAAACAAAAAATGGTCACAACGATAAATTGTTGTAATAACCCCAACGGGATTCAGTGTGCCTGTGACGCATTAATTCATGGGTAGGCCATTCTCGGCTTGGAAGCTTGTTTTATATAAAAGACGGTATCACATACAAAAGGCATACTCGGTGACAGGCTGCTTATTAGGCCATGCTCAGTCCCTATGAGTTAAAAAGCTTGCAATTTCCTTTTGAGAAAGTCTATTATAACTTGAAACGGCACTGGTTTGCACCTATTTGTAGAACTAAGTACAGATAGTGGTATTCCTCTTAAGAGTGTCAGAAAAAAAAACGTGTTTTACCCTTTTCCCCGTTTTTCAAGAAAAACGTAACTATACGACAAATCTGATATTTTTATGGTTATTTTAGCTTCAAACTTTTTCATGCCCATAAATAACGTTACGAATCAGAGTTACGTTTCATAATAACGTTACGTTTTTCATAATAACGTTTTTAATAACGTTACGTTTCAGAGTAAAAATAGAACGGAGCGTTTTGTGGAGGAATGAGACTAAAACGAAAACGAAAAACTTTTTGTTTCTACAGGCTACTCTAGATGCTATCGATCTTTGAGTGACTATCACAGTGTCGATGGCAGAACAAACCATCAAAAGCACTGCAGATAGTAAGTCTGCTCATAGTGTTGATAATGTCAAAATAAAAAAAAGCATTGGAACTTATTGCATCGTTATTTTCGTTACCAGGACGTGCGGTAAAGAGTTGAGCAGGGGAAGAAGGCTCAAAGGCAGGAAAACTGACATGCTTGAGTTTGTTGACCACAATGCTTCGCTGACACGTCGTAACTACGTTAAAATGTTCATTTCTAGCTGAAAAGAAGCTGTTACATACGGTGGGACTTCTTGGCTTCAAATTTATATTAAATTTACTTATTTAGAGCTAAAAATATTACGTGGTAATTGTTGGGGTTTTGCGTCCCAACATAAACAAATGTCAAACTAAGTTTGCTATTTGAACAATGTGACTTATCACTTTTCTTTATAAATTTATTGAAGGCAGGTTATCATACGTATCCGCTGCGGAAGTACTTTTATGTAACTACAATATTCATCAGAAGTAAACTCAGTATTCCTGGTAGTAGGGTATCGTTGTCTTGGCAACGTGTTCGGCCAACAACGGCGCCATTATTCACGGCACTATCATTTGTATTACCTGTACTATTACCGACAGCACAATCAGTACAGTTTATTACAATTTATCGATAGCTGCTTCATAAATGGTTTTGAATTTTCGCTGTTATCGACAGTCCTTTTGCCCGCAGTCTTGCGTCACTAGCTCACTGCAAACTGTCTCTCGTAAATAGCCATTGCCCTCTCATGGTGAGGGCAATGGCCACTTGCTTGGCCTGCTCTGGGTTCATCTTCAAAATAGACACGGTCGACGAATTAACCTAGCTTATCCATGATGAAAAACGCAAAAACCTTGCCATCTGGGTATGTGGTGGCATCGAAGAAGCTTGTCTTTCCCCTCCTCTTCATTCGCATTTCGATGATGAAAGTAGGGGCCAGTACGCGGTAAGTTCTTGTTGAAATAATCCTGGGCCTTCCGCCAAGTATTCTATCCTTGCCTAAGTCTCTACGAGGCTTTGGATATCAAAAAGTAAACCAAAAATCTCCTCTTTGTTTTGAATTCTCCTTTGAAAGGAAAAACAAAAGTCAAGACTGATCTACATAACCACTACACCAGTAAAATGTGAAGAAGTTTGGGTGAAGATGGCCGCTTGAAGCGATGAAATATCCTTGAAAACATGACGTGTTATGGAGCCAGCATTTTCACACGGGTGTTGACTTCAAGGCAACGATTGAAGAAGCTGGCTTGAAACAAATCCCCTAAAAAACGACCACTTGTCGAAACGCTGCTTCCACTCACCACAGTGGTCTAGTGGCTAAGGCACTCGGCTGCTGACCCGCAGTTCCCGGGATGAAATTCAAGCCGCAGTGGCCTCATTTTTGAAGGAGGTGGAAACACTTGAAGCCCGTGTGTTTATATTTAGGTGCAGAGTAAAGATATTGGAAGAAACAGTGCGAAAAACAAGGAACCAGACAAAGATGGACACGTACAGGTTTGGTTTCTCGTTTTTAGCGCTGTTTCTTTCAATAAGTCATACCAACATGCCCAAGTAACTACTTCAGCCAGTTAAAGAAGTCCAGGTGGTTGAAATTTCTGAAGCTCTCCAATACGACGTATCTCATAATCATAAGGTGGTTTTTAGAAGTTAACTTTAAACCCGTAATAAACGTTGCTTTCAATAACACCATGGGTTTCAAGAATTTTTCACCTCTCTCATATGGTCTGTCTAATAGTGAGCCCCGAGAAAAAACGGCGCCAGCGAAACCTAAGGAGGACGCATGAGAATATATTCATGCATATTATTCGTGGTATTCTTACCATCTCATCGTCGTCACAACACTGCTCTTGACATCGCTTCGACCAAGCGCTAATTTACTCGCTAAACGTTAAAGCTGAGGGACGAAACACCTTTTAATGAATGTGCGAATTTCGTGATTGTTTCTATTGAAAAGTTGTGCACCATCTGACAAAACAAGCGAACTGCCTAAGAAAAGTGCCACTATCTTGCATATGCTTAAGCACAATATTTCTCTCGGACTTCTGTGTCCAGGACAATGACGGTCAAGGCGGGAATATAGAGTACAGCAGATTCGGCTGGTTCCGTCTGTGGATCCTCTGCTCTGTGGCCGCAATCGTGCTCTTGATTCCTTTTTCATTGATCATCATGGCTTACGATGCAGCCAGCTGGGCACACGGTGAGCAGAAGGGGAAACATGGAGGCCAAGCTGGATCTTCCATCACGTTCCCGACTATAAAGGTACCGACATTTCACTAATAATTGACGGATACGATATAATAATTAATCGAGTGATTTTCTTGGAAATGCTCGGTTCTACTGACGGTGAAAATCCTGTGCCCGGCGAGCGTACAGAAAGACGGCTCTTCGTCGACCATGGGCTTGTCTGTGACAGGCCGCCTCATATTTGATCGAAGTCGCTGGTAATTTCAGGCTGCCATGTTTTTGAATGCGAAGCATTTCTTAGTGAACAGACCATATCTGTCTATCTATCGAGCCGCCTACGACTTATAGATCTCCTGGCTGTTTAAATAATGGTATCTATACCAAAATTGGTATGGCATACCATGACTGTATGACGAGCCTGACTAGTCATAACATGAAAATCATGACATGTATGTCAAGAATTTTATGACTTAATTGTCATGGTCTAATGCTTGCGTAGTGGTTACGTTATCCTGACATATCGCAAAACTTGTATGGTGTGACATTACAGCATGGCGAACGTAAGTGACAAGCTTCACGTTGAAATATTGCATGCGTGTCACGTAAGAACATGACAACATGCCACATTCATTCTGCGCTCTCGGTCGCTTCGCTAGCTTCACATGCACCAAATTTTGTATCATGGGACGTGAATGGATGACGAAGGCATATGTCTGGTGCAACCATAATAATTGTAATATGCGCGTCCTGTAGAAAAATGCTTGCATTCCAAGCTCATAATGCACTCGCGATCGTTTCGCTGGCTTCACATACACCAAATTTGGTATTACTTGACGTGAATGAATGACGAAGGTATGCGACTTGTGCAAGTATGATAATATGACATGCGTGCCATGTTAGAACATGACTACATTCTTTGTTCATGATGCGCTCACTGCCATTTCGCTCGTTTCTCATGTACTAAGTTTACCGTGACGGGACATGAGTGGATGATGAAGGTACATGACTGGTGCAAACATGATAATCATATTATGCATGCCATGTAAGAACTTGACTACATACCAAGCTCATGATGCGGGCGCGGCCGTTTCGCTAGTTTTATATTAACCAAATTCCGTATACCCTGATGTGAATAGACGACTTCCATGAATTCCAGGCGCAAACATGATAATCATGACAAGGAAGTCATGTACGGCACAATTTATTTCCGCCTCATAAATTTGTGCTCATTTTAATGTGACAATTCAACCTTCCTCATTTGTGCTTCGCATATCATCGATTCCCTCTGTACGTGGGATCTGCCATTTTTTTCTTGCCTGGATATGCACGCACGACCGTTGTTTTTGCTTGTGGCAAGTCAAGTTTAGGTAGGCCTAAGCGCGAGGATGAAGATCCGATTTCTAACGTGGTGAACAGCAAAGTTAGGAATGAGCATTGTGGAAGGCGATAGAAAAAAAGAAGTAACTAATAGCGAAAAGTGGTAGGACAGGCATTTGCAATGGAAGCTTTGCTTGCCGCCATTTTGCTGATAAGAAGCCTTGGGAATTTTATGAGAGTGTAGTGAATCATTGTATCTTGACAGTTTCACATTAAAGCGGCATTGTCGAAATTTCTTTAAGAACTTGATTTCATTTAACATAATACAGAAGTAATTGTAGCGCACATTTTTAATTTCACGTAGTGCAGGAGGCGCATAAAAGAAATATTAGTGGTCCACGTTCTTGGAATAGCAGCATCACTTCAGCTTTCCTGTACAAGAATTAATTCAAACAACCATCATAAAGACCCTTTAAAATAAGTCGGAACACCGTACCCTACTTTTGTGCAAGCTTTATAAGTTTAAGTGGAGATTCTGCATGTTTTGAACTGTGTTTATATGGCCTCCCTTGCCTTATCACACAATAGCTGAAGTGTCTTGTTTCTGTAGCGATGTCTGAACAAAAGACCGTTGGGTTTAGGCAATATTAGGTTTCCTTTCTGGAGAAAATTGATTCACACTTTCAAGGCGTCATAATAACCAGCAGAATTTTACCGGTATCAAATAGTGCACTTATAATCAAATTATTGCTTAGGAAACAAATGTAGCCATTACTTATAGCTGCTTTAAGTGAAAAACGCTTGGTAAAGTGAAATTCGCGCATGCATGTGGTGATTACGCTGCAATAAAAAAAATTCACTGCTAAGCTATTGGTTCTCGCCCTCCGAAAACGCCAAAAACAACTCGTTCAACTCGGCCCTGACTAAGTCTTGCAGTAATAAAGTGAAGCCAGGTTTAAGGAGCAGTTGCAAAGGCTAAGAGATACTGGTATTGCTGTTTTAATTCTATTATCCTTAATGCTGAAGTTGCCCAAATCACTAAAAGTGTCTGCTTCTCGGCTGGTGCAGCGCACCAGAGCGACCATCAAACCAAATATTGTAGCCGTGACCCCATATGTCCATCAACTTTCACACAGGATCAAGAAGATTACAAAGTGCTAAAACGTATTTCTTGCTTTCTCTGCTGGTTGTGATATTGGAAAAGCATCTGCCGTGAAATAAGGACGAATGACCAGTTACGGAGGAATATGTGCTTCGTCGATCACCGAACCCATTTCGTTTTACGCGTATGTGGCTTAGTGTAGAACGTCCTGCTCACTTGTAGAAAAAAATTGCAAATACAATGTACAGTGGGAATCAATGATATGCGAAGCACCATTGAGGAAAGTTGATAGGACACTTCAATATCAGCACAACGTTACGAGGCAGACGTAAATTATTCCGTTCACGACATCTTTGTGATCATTATTATGTTTAGACGTGTCATTTATTTTCGTCGATCACTGACGTCACACGATACCCATTTTAGTACACGTGGAGCTAGCGGAACGTCTGCGAGCACGCTATGAGCGTAGCATGTAGTCTATTTTACATGACACGCGCATCATGCATATCATGTTTGGACGTGTCGTTTACCTTCGTCGTCCATTCACGTCACGTGATACCAAATACGGTATATGTGGAGCTAGCGAAATGGTAATGAGCGCGCTATGAGCATATCATATATACATGTTTTACATGATACGCATGGCATGCTTGTCATGTTGGGACTTGTCATTTGCCTTTGTCGTTCATTCACCTCATGTAATAAAAAATTCGGTATGTAAGAAGCTTGCGAAACGGCTGCGAGTGCACCATGAGCGTCGCATGTAGTCATGTTCTTACATGACACGCATCTCATGATTATCATGTGTGCCCCATTCATATACTTTCGTCATCCATACACGTCCCGTAACACGAAAATTGGTATGTGGGAAGCTGCTTAAACGACCGCGAAAGCACTATGAGCGTAGCATGTAGTCATAAGTTACATGACACGCATGTCATGATTATCATGTTTGGACGTGTCATTTTCCTTCGTTGTCCGTTTTGAGTCACGTAATGCCAAATTTGGTATATGTGTAGCTAGTGAAACAGCCATGAGCCGCAAGTAGTCATGTTCCTACATGACAGGCATGCTCCGCCGTGGTGGTCTAGTGGCTAAGGTACTGGGCAGCAGTCCCGCAGGTCGCGGGATTGAATCCGGGCTGCGGCAGCTGGATTTTCGATGGTGGCGAATATGTGCTCACATGTGCTCAGATTTTGCTGCACGTTAAAGAATCTCAGGTGGTCGAAATTTCTGGAGCCCTCCGCTATGGCGTCTCTCACATTCATATGGGGGTTTTGGGACGTTAAACTCCATATATCAATTACGTGACACGTATTTCATGTATCACATTTGCACCAGTTATATAACCTCGTAATCCAGTGACGATAAATTTGGTGGATGTGAAGCTAGCAAAACGACCGTGACCACTTCATGAGCGTAGCGTGTAGTCATGACTTTCATGACATACATATTGTGATGTAACGGTGAAGGCAACCTTTATTAGGCCCACAAGACACGATGAAGCGACCACACCCAAGGCGCAAAACTCAGTCAAGCCAAGTCCCCACAGCAGATGAAGATGACGACCACCCATGATGATGAGCATGTGTAAAAATAGTACATGTGCTTAACGAATGCCTACACTAACTTCTTCCTCACGTGAAAGCAGTCATCCTGACCGCAGTTCTTGGCCACAGTTTAAAGCGAAGAGGAACGCCGTATGAAAGGCTTCATGTGGTATACGTGGACTATTTCTGCTGCCCTGCAGCGGCGGTCCGTTGGAAGAAGAACGGGTGCCACGCGATAATTCACAGAAGAAGTTTGCTCCAAGACAGTGTAGGGGACAATAAAACGTAATTGAAACTTCTCGCACAGGCCGGGAGTGCGAATGGGTGTAAGAAGGAGGACTTCGTCGCCAGGGCTGAAGGACAAGGCACGATGAGAGGCACCATATTCAAGCTTGCGATCCTGTTGCTCGGCTTCAGTGTTGACGCGAGCCAGCTGGCGGCAATGAAGAAGACGAGACACGTATTCTTCACTTGAAGATGATTATAATTTAACGGGCACAGAGAAGAACGAAACAATGAGGAAAAAAGAGGGGAAGCGACCGTGGATGAGGTAGAACGGCGAGTAACTGGTTGTGCGCTGTACAGAGGTATTATACGCAAAAGCGACAGATGGCAAAATGGTGCCCCAGTTTCCGTGGTCCGGTTAGGCATACATCGCTATCATATCTGACAGTGTACGATGAAAGCGCTCAGTCAGGCGGTTCGTCTGAGGATGGTAACCAGAGCTTGTTTTGTGTGTAGTGCCGGATGCCTTGAGCACTTCTTCGACGAGTTCTGAAAGAAATACTCTTCCACGGTCGCTCAGGATTACACGAGGAGCTCCGTGACGAAGGATTATTGCTCGAAGGATGAAGTCAGCCACTTCCGAAGCTGATGCAGAAGGCACGGGAGCTGTTTCGGCGTAGCGGGTCAGGTGATCGACAGCTGTAACTATCCATCGATTGCCCGTGACAGTCATAGGAAGCGAACCATACAGGTCAACGCCAACTACCTCAAATGGTTGCAGGGGACACGGGAGTGGTTGTGATTGTCCCTTTCGAGTGGATGTAGGTAGCTTGCGACACTGACAAAGGGTGCATGAGGCAAAGTACTTCGCGACACAGGTGGACAAGCCCGGCCAGTAGTAGTGACATCTTATGCGGTCATACGTTTTCTGGAAGCCCATGTGTCTCACAGACATGTCGTCATGATATGACTTGAGGACTTGAGCCCGAAGAGAGCGAGGTAGAACGGGCACCCAGCGTTGACCATCAGGGTGGTAGATATGACGGTACAGGACGTGGTTGTTGAGCTTGAATTGTGTCAGCTGTTGGCAAAGATGGGCGTTAGGGGGCCGGCAAGTCCCGTTAAGATGGTCCATGATGCGGCGACAGTAAGAGTCAGCACGTTTGTGAGATAAAAACAAATCACACTCGCTTGGAGAAGTTGGGTCCACAGTAGCTAAGGACGAAACATGTAGGGAAGAGACGGCCGAAAGTGTCTCGAGTGAGGCAGTGGCGGGTTTGTTAAGTGGCTCCAAAGAGAGCGGGCAACGTGAAAATGCGTCGGTGTCTTGGTGTTTGTTTCCCGACCTGTACGTAATCGTGAAGTCATATTCCTGTAAGCGAAGAGTCCATCGACCAAGGCGGCCGGACAAGTTCTTGATTGTCGAGAGCCAGCACAAGGCATGATGGTCCGTAACCACCATAAAGTGGCAGCCATGGAGATAAGGTCGAAACTTTTGTATCGACCATACGACCGCTAGGCACACCTGTTCGGTGATGATATAATTATTTTCAGCAGGGGTCAGTGCACGGATCGCTTATGCGACGACTTTCTCACGTGAAGATTTGTCTCGCTGCAGGAGAATTCCATCAGTGCCTTGACCACTAGCGTCTGTATGCAGGAGCGTAGGCGCGGTTTCGTCGAAATGGTAGAGGACTGGTTCGGATGTGAGTGCACACTTCAGTTGGGCAAACGCCGCTTCACATTCAGAAGACCACACAAAGGCGACGCCTGATCCGAGCAACTTGTGCAATGGTGAAGCTATTGAGGCGAAGTCTCGAATAAGCTGGCGAAAATAAGAAGCGAGGCCGAAGAAACTGCGCAATTATTTGGGTTTTTCAGGACGCGGGAAGTGTTGGACAGAGGAAATCTGGTCTGTATCGGGACAATACCGTCCTTGCTTACGATGTGGCCTAACACTTTAGTCGTGTTGCTCGTAAAACGGCACTTCTTGGTGTACAGCTGAAGGCATGCGTTTGCAAGGCACGTGAGAACTTCGTCCACTCATTGCAAGTGCTTAGAGAAGGTTGACGAGAAAATAACGTTATCTTCTAAACAGCACAAGCAAGTCTTCTATTTCAAGCCTCGTTAAACTGTGTCGATCATCCGCTCGAATGTAGCTGGAACATTGCAAAGGCCGAATGGCATGACGTTGAATTCGTACAGTCCATCTGGTGTTGAAAACGCTGTCTTTTTTGTCATCCTCGTGCATGGGTATTTTCCAGTAACCTGAACGCAGGGCTAGGCTTGAGAAGTGCTCGGCACCTTGCAACTAATCCAAAGCATCGTCTATGCTCGGATTGCTCTGTAGTCCACGCAAAATCGCATGGAGCCATCTTTTCCCTTACTAATACAACAGGGGATGACCAAGGACTCGCGGAGGGACGTATAATATTCCGTTGCAGCATATCGACTACATTTTGTTCAATGACCTCCCGCTCGAACGAAGAGACTCCATATGGTCGAGAGCGTACGATGGAAGTGCCATCGGTCTGGATACGATGCGTGATAATGGACGTCTGTCTCAGAGATGAGGATTGGGCATCAAACAATCTCCTATGCTTTTCTAGCAAGGCAAGCAACTCATCTGTCGTTGAAGAGGTCAGCTCTGGACTAATAGTCGCAGCAAGAACAGAAACGCATGATGAACGTCCAATAGAAGGAACGTCAGAACACGCTGGCATAAGCGGGACAACAGAGACAGGTTGGGATTAGGTAACACAAGCCATTGTGGTGACTTTAGGAATGAGAATTTTCTCAGACGCTTGGTTTGTAGCATACAGAAGTCCGGAGCCATTGTGGAACCACGCTAGACCTGAAGCAAGGGCTATATTTCTTGCGAGACAGCGTGCAGATGGTTGGACAAACACGTCACCAGAGTCGATCACTTTAGAAGTGATGGAAACTATTCGCTGTTGACCAGGTGGTAGCTCGGTATCTTCCGCAGCGAGCAAGTGAACAGGCTCGTCATCCACAAAAAGGGCATAGTCAGTTTCTATCGTATCAACAACACTTTCTCGACAGCAGATGGAAGAGTTCACCGTAGACAGAAAATCCCGGTCTAATATATGCTGCTGGGCACACGAACACAGCACGGCGAATTGCACAAAATGGAGAAGACCAGCTATGAAAACACGAACGGTGCACATAGCGGCAGGTCTAATGGCGTCCCCTTAAGCAGCGAGCACTGTAGGTCTATCATAAGGGGCGGTGATTTTCGCAGACGTGGGCACAAGAAACGATCTATGAGAGGCAAACAAGCACCAGTGTCTCTTAAAGCGTCCACGTACACACCTTCTATTAAAACAGATATCGCATTATCTGAACACACTGGAGCAATTTCTGTTTTTTCGTTCGATGCAGCTTTTCCTGCAAAAGCAGCAGAGGTTAGTTTTGTTGGTTGGTGAATTGCGAGACAGGTCGCAATGGAGACGTGGAGTGGCGGAGGGGTGATGATGAGCGGCGTCTAGTAGAGCGGTAAGAGTGGTTGGCTCAGATGTCGCAGTTGGAGACGGTGAGCGACGCAGCGGCGGATCATAAGGACGACGTTGGAAAGCATACCAGCTTGTCCCATCATCCCGTCCGTAGGTGTTGAATCCACGACGCTCGTCCTGCTAACGCTTCCGACAGAAGCGTGCAATGTGGCCACGATAGCCGCAGTAATAACAGATCGGACGAGGCAGCCGCCATGGTGGGTGAAAGAGCTGGCTTGGTACACTCGGAGTTAACGAAGCCAGTGGGACAGGCGTCGAGTGTGCGGGCATCGGTTGTACGACGGGTGGTGAGCCAGCGAGGACTTGTGTGTACGTCGGCTGGAGTCGAGGTAGTGGGGAGTTTACATACGCTGGCCCGGTCATAAATGCCAACTCCTTTTTGATAACGTCGCGCAAAACACTGTTGGAGAGGGGAGGTGGACTCGGTGTCATTGAGAGGCCGAAAGATTGCAGCTCTTCCCGTATAATTGCCCGGATCATGGCACGCAATTAGACATCAGTCGTGGTGGTGTTTTCAGCGCTGTCCGGCGGTAACCGTTGGGACTCAAGTTCCTCTAGGCGTTGGCACGTGGCAACAACGTCAGCGATTATGGTGGGGTTTTGTACGACCAAGGCACTGAAGACGACCGTGCTGATCCCTTTCAATAGATGACGAACTCTCTCTGATTCAGACATGGACGTGCTGAAACGGTGACAGAGAGCAAGCACATCTATGAACGTTGTGTAAGGCTCACCGCATTGTTGCTTGCGAGCATCCAGTGTCTGCTACGCGAGAGCTGAACGAACCACCAGTGTACCGAAAATTTGGCGAAGCTGTTGCTTGAAAGGTGTCCAGTCCGTGATGTCTGTTTCATGATTGCAAACCATGTTTTCGCTACGCCTGTCAGATAGAAAGAAACATGGCGAAGCTTGGTAGGATCATCCAAGTTGTTAGTGAAACTCGCTCGATTGAACTGGTCCAACCAATCTTCCACATCTTCATTACGAAGTCCGGCGAACGTGGGCGGCTCACGCTGGTGCGTTGTGATAATCCACGATGGATAGGCCGCGGTAGCCGGGGCCGTGGAGGTAGACGCAGAAGAGCCGGTTGGCTCGTCCTGAGGCATGTTACTGGACACCTGGTACAAACGACGACCTGAGCGGAGCTCCAGGAGGCAGAGCGGGCTGGGAGAGGACGGAAGATCGTAGAGCACACTCCACCACTTGTGATGTAACGGTGAAGGCAACCTTTATTAGGGCCAGAAAACATGATGAAGCGACAACACCCAAGGCACAGAACTCAGGCAAGCCAAGTCCCCAAAGCAGATGAAGATGACCACCACTCATGATGATGAACATGTGTAAAGATAGTAGATGTGCTTAGTGAATGCCTACAATATGATGATTTCCACGTTAGCGTCTGTCACATATGTTTGTCACGTAGTCATGTCATCTAATACTAGTTTTGCATTATGCCATGTGAACAAAATCTTTGAAAAGCAGCAACACCTTCAATTGTAAATCATGACATTCATGATATACAATTCATGATTTTCATGTTATGGCTAGTCACTCATGCTCGTCATACACTCATGTTACGTCATAGCGGTTTTGGTATCAATACCATGAACGAAACGACCAGGAGAGTTAAAAGTCGTAGGCGGCTAGATGATCGATCGATCGATTGATAGATCGATAGATAGATAGATAGATGAATAGATAGATAGATAGATAGATAGATAGATAGATAGATACGCTCCAAGTCGCTGAATTTTGCTAAGAAATGCTTCGTATTTAACACATATATTGGACAGACTGGTACATATTTAACAGACTGCTTTACCGAGTGACTACACCAGCACAACACAATGAAAGGCACACGTACTTCGAATTTGTCATCGCATTGTCACTCCTTTGGTTGTAAGCCGTTTTGTCATGAAAGTACACATGTCATCATTGGGCACATTGCTCCATGATCACGTGAACTCGTGGAAGCTTTTCGAATGATGTTTGCACTTGTGCCCCAGAAATATGTCTTTATGGTTGCGAATTTAGCTTGTATCAAAAAGCGTGGCAATCATCTGCGGTGGGATGATGCGGATGCAGTTTAACTACATGTATTTATTCCTTTCTGCACACTCAACCTAGCACATATTTGTTTATGCCTGTCCTGTATTGTTCTTCATCCCATGTCTTCGTTATTTCCACTGGTTCTACAGCATTAGTCCTAATGCGTATGAAACAGAATATAGTCTCTACTATCAATTGTTTGTGCATTTCAATTACAGCGCACCGCGACGCCTTGCTCAAAGGCTTGTGCTTGGCTCATGTTAGCGTCTGCAGCAATAAAAGTCGGCCACGAGGCTCGCGGATCAGCATATTCTGCAGACACTTCTTGCATTATTAGAGAGTAATGCCCCTGAAGTTTGAAACGGAGGATAGGAAGATTGCAGTAAAATTTGGTAGAAAAATAAAGGTGATGTCTCTCCCGGGGAGCGGCAATGCCGATGTTCATCCTATAGGGTGAACCTGTCAGAGGTATGCCTGGAGTAGGGTGGCTGATGCTCCCCGTAAAGCACGTCAGAACGCAGCAGTCTGGATGAGTGGGACGGTTCGTCAGGACGTAGCTGTAGTATAAGTGGACTCACAGACTAAGGGTGACCGTCGGTTCTTTGTGGCGTTCGTTTGTTTTTTGGGGGGATGCATAGACTACTGAACTCTCGACTAAGAAGCTGCCCGACGTGACAGTCAGGGAAAGCAGGTCAGCAGGAGCAGGTTCAAAGTCGTCGAGCCAACCACATCACTTATCGAAGTATGGCTGCGATGATGAGAAACACCTGCTAAATCAAAGGCTAAGGTCTCATGATGGATCATGACAAGCTTCATTATATCGATTGTGTTCAAGGAGAGAATTCGGCTGTATTTTTCTCGTGCAATGACCTTTATGGCGACGTGTGTGTTGCTCGGCCAGGTCACTGCGCAGCTGCCTCTTGACCATCTTTATTCGCTGTTGTACCTCAAAATCGCTGGAATATTGCGAAATCAGTGGAATTTTACACTCGTGTACTCACATATTCTTGGAATTCATTCAGGTTGGTGGAAATATATATTCTACAGTTGTCGTTAGCCCTGTGTTTCTACGATATTTGAATCAAAAGATTTGTTTCTATTTTTTTTCGCTATACGTAAATGGCAAGAAGGCATGGATGGTAATGTGGACACCTTCCGCACGTCTTCGTTGCGTCATACTGACGGTGTTTGAAAAAGCGTTGAGTCACAAATATTAACGCACTGTAGCTTCAACAATAATTTTTTTGGTAGGTAATTTCTTTTTCGGCAACATACAGAGTAATCGCAACGCTTCTTTCACAGATGCCGTTGACTTACTATGACGACACGAGCGGCCGGTCGGCGTACTGTGAGTGGCTGGATATCAATAACACCGAAGAAATAAAGCTCGAAGATGAGCCTGCGTATATACCAGCACCTTCTCCATCCTTGCGGAAAGTGTTCTGCGTGTACGATATGTTGTACGTGTGGCGTACACCTTATCACATAATCTGTTACCGACTTCATAAGTTACCGTACACTACCGCCATAGTTCTTAACGTACTGCCTCACAAGCATAACTTGACAGAAGAAGCGAGGAGACGACGCTTGATTTGGCCTAGAAATTAGTAGTATAACTTCAGAATACTGAAATGATGACAACTCCAACAAAAATTATACTAGGAAAAACCCAACGTTTTCAAGCTGACCCGGCTTCTTCCTGAAGGGTGAAAAAGGGAGAGATGTGCGGCACATATTACAATTTTTTTGCCGCGCGTGAAAGGCTCGCTGTGACTCGTCACTAACCCTGGCTGTAGATGGAGGGCAACGTCCCCTTGGAGCAGTTGATGTACCCGGCTGTCTGATGAATGTGCCACCATCCGAGGAGGAGCCGCCGTTGAGTGTTCCTTTCCGGGCGCCTACTGACTCTCTTCCTACATTGGGGAAACAAAGAACTTTCATGAAAGAATGCAGCAGCCCAGGAATGGCCTCCGTCAATTGAACAGCCAACGGAGCGCAGAAGCAGAACACAGCGAGTGGTTTGAACACCAAATGCATCTGGACAACGCTGTGATTTTAGAAAAAAAATTTAAAAAATGGCCCCGAATCTGCATGTAAAGGTAGTTTCACATGGCACAAAAAGTAGTGATTTTCAGGCCGCGAATCTTAAAGCTCGCCGCAGGCGAGCTTTCAACATGTTGGAAATTTTCATCTGATTGCAGCGGCAGGAGCGATTTTCGGTCGGGGCCCACCAAAATAGGGCCGGGCTGGTCAAGCCGTCGAAATAGCGTCGACGTGCTTGTTTTAGTAATCAATGATGCAGACATTTTAAAACTAATTTAGATTGAAAAGTGTCCTTAAATGACGCAACAGACGTGCTCTTCGTTCTAGTTTATGGAAACTCGATTATGTTATAACGCACAGATTGTTACATCATATTTGAAAAAAAATCTAGTGTCTGCCACAACGAACGATGACGAGAAACGTCTCTCGCCGCTTCATTCGCAGAGGAAAAATCGCGGACCGTTCGCGGTTCATGTTAAACAAAACTGCCATTAGTGGCGGTTGCGAACAGAGTGGTTGGAGCGAAGAGAACAATTTTTTCTCTGCAATCGCGGCAAGTGAAACAGCCTTCACACTGCAAATGTCGTCGAGAGACGATAGTATTGCGTCCGGAGAGAGTGAACAAAACGTTTACTTTATGTTTAGTGCAAAAAAATCAGTGAATGGTATTGCGGAGGCACTCGTTTGAGTGCCTCGAGCGTGCAGCGGAGGCGAACGAGCGCATCAAGTCACGTCACGAGAGACATGAGTGCTATTGGGCAGTTTTTTTAGAAAACGAAGTGCGTGGCGATAAGATGTAGAACGCAAAGCGACGGATAGGTGGCGCCACCGTGTCGTCCTAATAAAGCGTTGGAAACACTTGCCTTTTCATGCAAGCGTTGGATTGTCAGCGCAGCGTGATAAACGCTATGTTCCTTAGAATTACTCATGTATGCCTTTTCTACATTATGCACAGAAATAAGCCGGGATGGTATTAAATGACTTGTCCTCTAGCGCATGCCCCAACGGAGGTTTTATAAACACCATCCAAAGGGAGTATAAAATTTACTGCCCAATAGGAGGGGTTATCGGATTGGTTTATGGGAGTTTTCATTTACATTCGTCGCGGAACTTTTTCAGGTCCTTAGGGAAGTAAGCTTTTGCATTGACTGAGAAAAAATTACGTCATCAGCCTTCTATGCACAAGCGTAACCAATCTCATTAACTTTGAAGCTCGCAATATTCACAGTACACAAATATGCACACAACGTTCACCTAATGTTACAGCACTACCACACACACAACTTGCCACTCGCGCTGCATACCTGCGCTTGCTGCCGGGTATATATTGTCACCATATTCCGACCTCCCATGTAGCTCTGGAGGGACCCTTTTTTGCTAATAATTAAACAATTAACATGCATGGTGTAGCTACAAAGTTATGGTAGTCTGATGTAAGTACTTCAACACACATGCCTTTTATTTAAGCCCACCTAATATTTAATAGTTCTTAAACTATAGCAAAAGGATTTTATCAGTTGGTGCTCTTTCGTACGGGCTGAATTTGCATTAGTAGTACTGTGTGTGAATCCGTAAAATGCACTGAATCGTGCACAAAGCCCGAGCGGCCTTGTATGAACACATCAACGAGGCACATTCAGCAGCTCCAGCGATGAACCGAGGGAGACCGCCGTTACCGCGTTCTACGACTATAGGCCTCACTCACGAGTACGGTACTTTGATTCGATGAATGACAGCTGGCAATTACAAAATGCTTGGTGATGTGCAGTTTTTGTCTCGTTATTTTTCCCATGCACAGAAATAGGTTTTTACAAAAAAGGGGTTTTTAAAACTCCCATAGGTATTTTGTAACGACGTGGCCTGAAAGTCCCTGGGTAGTTGAACAAGGTCATGTCGTTCATACACTCCGTCATTAGGTAGGGGGCGTTTTACGGCGACATGGGCCGAGGCCACTCCCTACCAGGGAATAAATAATTGGGGCAGGGGAGTTTTGGGGGCTCATACGCTCGAGAAGCTGAATTTCGCTTATAGTGCAGTAAAAAGACGCACATACAGAATATTGAAGTGTTGTTATGTTGCCTCAAATATGCGCAATAATTTCTGTTTAATTGGCAATCACACAAGCATAAACACTGAATCTTGAGCAATTTTGGTGGGTGCTGCGGATGGGGTTGGCCGTTTGGGGTATCGTTTGGTGCCGCTTGAAGTATCGCTAAGGGTGGACACACACACACACACACACACACACACACACACACACACACACACACACACACACACACACACACACACACACACACACACACACACACACACACACACACACACGCACGCACGCACACACAGACAGACAGACAGACAGACAGACAGACAGACAGATAGACAGACAGACAGACAGACAGACAGACAGACAGACAGACAGACAGACAGACAGACAGACAGAGAGAGAGACAGACAGACAGACAGACAGACCAGAAATTTTCCATCGAAGGTCTCCAAGAAAGACTATCGTCGTTAAAGAAGGAACGTTCGCCGGTAACTCTTCCTCAAATCCTGGTGCACTCAGCAAACAGCGGGCAACATGAAGCACTTCACGTGAATGTTGCCTACTTTCTACTGCCAAGGCTTGCGACGAGTCACGGCGAGCCTCTCACGCGCGGCAAGCAACTTTATGTAAGCACCACACATGTAGGCCTTTTTCAACCCTGACAAAGAAGCCGGACCGGCTTCACAATGCCGGATGTTTCTTAATACATTTTTGGTTGGATTTTTGTTCGTTCAGCTTATATCCCAACCAGGTAGACTTCCGCTAATTGTTAACCTTTGAAGCTTCAGATTACCGCGGTAAAGGCATGGGTAATGTCCACTGCAAGAAAGCAGAAGACAGGACAAATAGGGAATATAGAATATAGAACGGTTATAATGAGAGCGATAATCATACCTGTCACTACTTTTTCTTTTTTCTTGTTTTTTCTACCTCATGTAGTAAAACAACGCGTGCTAATTATGGCCAGATTCTCAACAGGAGCTGCTTGTATGAACGAGGTGCGCTCGCGAGCGTGATTGAGGATTTAGTCAATCAACGCTTGTAAATATAAAGCAAGGAACTAACCATCTTTGTATTGTGTAGCTATGCAAGTGGTTTCTCTGTAAAACAACATGCTGCGGATAATTATTTCTGTATTCCTGTTAAAAAGCGAATTGGTAATGTTTTTGGTTCCAAATTTATCTTACCACAGCGTGATAGAAATAACAAACACTAATGTCGAGATATCCTTACAATTGTTTGAATTTTGAAGATAAATATGTTTCTTTCTTAAAACACAAAAATCATCTTCTTTGATATCAAATCAATATCTGGAATGACTTGGATCTAGGACAAAGTTTTTTTTTGATTCCTGCTCTATACATATATATTTAACAAACTCACTCATGGTTGTCCGTCAGCGCTAGTGATGTCTGGTCAATGTTACGAGACACATTTGCAACAATAACAACCACTTTGATTTAGATGAAAACCCGGAGTGCTAACAAAAAACACATTTCAGTAATTTCTGTAAATTAACTAGGGAATTGCACCTTGCCAATCCCCTGGAAATACGGAAAATTATCGGCAGTGTGAGTAAATTTTAGATCTTCAGTGTTCCCAAACTTCCGGAAGATTAAGCGTATTGCGTACAAAAGTTAAGACACCGCTCAAAACCCATAGGATGCATACAAATACATAGCACTGTAGGTTGTGCAAACAAGTCGACAGACCCAAAAAACAAAGCACGTACAACATGCACGAAAATATGGCTTCTTATCGTGCACCAAATTTCGAGTGAAAGAAAAAGCAAGGATTTTATTTGAGAATGGCTTTACTCAAGTGCAGTAAGCTTGAAGTAACCCGTTTACGTACGACGAATAGCACTTATGAACTTATTACCGCACTAATATATCAAAAATGTTCATCGAAATTGTCAGGAAGCCGTAATGAGTATCTTTATGCGACAATGCTAAAAGACCAATCCATCCAACAGTCAGCTCTTTTAAAATATATTCGAGTGCCTCAACAATCAACTTCTCTACCACTCTGCTTCATTCTTTCTTAGGCAAGTGAACGCGGAATGGCTCAGGTCCTACAAAGATTTCCCGTTCGAATATTGCACCGACATTATAGTTTGCTCCTTCTACATCAGGGAGGCAGATTTCAGCCTTTCACCGAAGAGACCAATGTCCATCAACGGTCGTCCCACCTTGCCGTTTTCTCAGCCGTCACTCGCGTCCGGTGCTGCCTCGAATGTGTACATCACAATCGGGGGGAGCCGTGCCGACAGTCCAGGTATAGCGGCTGCCTCCTCAGACACTAAGGACGTCATCCAAAGCCTGACAGAGACCTTGGGAAGCCATAAGTACCGCGTACGTATTCTGCATTGAACAAACGAATGCTAGGGTGCCGTGCACAGGAAACGCACTAGAGACTACAAGGTATGCTGCGGATACGTAATGCTTAATTTTGTATCGCCTAATTAGTTACACCAAAGTGAACAAATGAATCGACTTAGACTGATAATTTATATTCTGAGAACTTTAATACTGTTACTCACCTACGGAGCAGAAACCTTGATGCGACATCTACACACTTGGCGTCACGGAATTCAAACGGCATTTTTCGTATTTTGGTGACATTGGATCAACTAAATTATCCGAAGAATTCTGTGGGATGTATACGGCCTCATTGCAGTAGGATGCACTTCATGTTTTACCGACTAGCAACGATGTATGATATAATATACGCACCATCAAAAATGTACACTCTAAGGCAAAGTTACCCGAAAAAGCAGTAACGGAGCCCAAAAGGCGCGCGCGATTAACGGAGAAACCGTTGAGAAGCAACCACAGAGGGAAGCGTGGCGCGCGAAACCAAGGAATGAACCGCCCGGGCATTTCAGGCAACGCGAAAAGCGTTGCCAAGGTGACCAGGCCTCCCTCTCCCCCTCTGCTAGCTCAGTATTTCCCCGTATTTTGCCGGCCATGGTTCGCGTTGCGTCGCACTCGAAGTGGTCGACCACGGCCGCGTGGATTCGACGATCTAAGAATTACGACGTGGTGCTTGTGTGTACGCTTGGATGAGTGTGGGCTGCTGCTTTTGCGTTTCGCTGCAACCACGAAGTCTGGAGCAAGTCTCGGCACGTCACCACGCCGCGCTGTATATATCTGGCTTCAAGATAGTCACGACCAACACGCGACAGAAACAGTTGGGAAGGCCAATATGGCGGCCGAGAAGACAACAGGCCTGTCGGAAATATACTTCAGTCCGACGCAGGGCACAAAACGGCGCTGTATTCTAAGGCAAGTAGGTTATCATTCTTTATTATACTCTACTTGTCGCGTGTGCGATACTGATCGCGCTTGCTGGCAATGGGATCGGTCGTGTTGTACACGCACAAAATGCGTCGCGAAGGTCAGTTTCAGCGTTTGCAGTTCGCCTGTGGTTTGCGACCAACTGGAAATCGGCCGCCATTGCCGTCGGCCTCCCGTACGCTCGCTCGTCGAGTGCTCACCTGTCTTCGCCGCCGCGATGAGCTGCGGGCTGACGATATTGGGCTGAGGCCTTGTCGCTGTGTTGGGAGTCGTTGAAAACACGTTGCGGGTTCCCGTAAAGACCTTGGTTGTAGTATTTCGCGCGCTGTAAGTGCACCACCACGGGCTGGCGGGGCTTTCGCTAGCACCGGAACTAACTGAAAATTGATCGGCATTACAGTTGGCTTTCCCGTCAGTCGCAAGCAGCTCGGTGCCATCCGTTGGCCGCGGCGGTGGACTCGAGTTTGCGCGCTGCACTCGCTCGAGTTTGTGGAAAAGGGCCGCATTGCTGTCGATTTCTTCGGCGCTAGCTCTAAACCAGCTCGGCGCTGTTCGTTGCGGCGGCCAAGTGTACGCTCGCTCTTCTGTTCGAAGCTCGCTGGCGGCAGACACTGCGTGTGCCGCGCCGTGCTTGGTTTCGCGTTTGCTTGCTCGAACTGAACGACGTCGCTCGCTTAGGACTCGCTGACTTGTTGGCGGCACGGTGGTTCGCGGAGTTGTGGCTGCGGTCGCCGCTCCTAAGATGTTGCACTACGGGGATCGAAATGAGTCTTTGACGATGTGTGACATCACGGTGAAATTATTAGCATGTCATATCCCACGTATGTTTTAATTTCACCTTGCACGTATTTCTAATATGCATTTGTATTCATCTTCTATCACGTGTGATTCACTATTTTACATGCTTATTGTGCAGCCGTGGGCACACACCGTGCTGAAGACCGTGTCGCTGGCTTCTGCGATGCCTGTCATCCATCTCTTACGTCAGAGCAGCTACAGAAGGACTGTGTGAGGTGGGAAGGTAAAGTTATTTGTGTGTCATATTTTAACGCTTGTTTTTATATTAACGTGCACGCATTTGTCATATGCGTGCATCTTCATCTTCTGTGACGTGTGTCTAACTATTTTTACTATATTATTGTACGTGCAGCCGTAGGAACACAACAGACAGAAGGCTGCGTGCGCTGGCGTCTGCAATGCCTGTCATCTATCGCTTCCATTGGAGGAGCTCCCTAATAAGTGAAGAAGATTTGACAACGAGACTGGACTTGTACACTTCACCAAGAATTCACCTAAAAGAATGGAGAAACTTCATGTGTATGTAGAAAAATAAAAGATCTCGATGTCTCACTTTTGTCTTTCATTGTTGCTGTGACTATGAGAGCAGTTACACATAGGTGGCTAAGTACTTTTTCGCGCGTTCTTTTTTGCAGAATTCGTTGGTCAATGCGCAAAAAAAACAGGCGAAAAAGTATTAGGCCTGGCGGAAAATAAACAAAAAAAACAATGTGTAAACTGGGGATCCGATTGAAGTATTTGAGTGAATCAACCGTTTGTCCGGCAAGGTGCAACTGTGAGGACTAACGGTTGCCCGGTAAGGTGTATATGCGGGAATTAAAAGCTGCTCTATAAGGTGCAAATGTGAGAACTAAATGTTAGTCCTTTGAGGTGAATTGTGGGACTAACAGTAACTCACTAAGGTGTAAATTTGAGGACGAAATGTTAGTTCCTTGTGTTCGTCTATGTAGACTAACTGTTAGACCGCTGCCGTTAGTCCTTAAAGGGATTATAGGTTGTGGCAGCCCCATTATTCTCCAAAAGGATGAACTGCACACCCTTTTAACAACCTTTTGCCTTGGAGCGTATAAAGTCATGGCAGTTCGAACTCCTGATATTCTTCCACAGCGTGTTTCTGGTCCTTAAGGTTTCACCTGAAATATTTTACCGGCTTTGCGCAAAACGTCGCTAATGAAACAAAAGTAATGCGCAGTTTTCAGCCATACTTCCACTCTTATTAGGAGAAGCAAGCCATTACGACGGCAACATGCAATTTCATAACGACCTTATCCTTTTTCAGGGCTTGAATATCGACTGGGACCATCCGGGTGACGATTGCGACAAAGGACGAGCAGCAATAATGCGTGAATTGATGAGGGCGTGCGCCGATAGGGGCCACCGCGTGCTTGTCACTCTACCGCCAGATTCCCGTATTGTGGAGCAGCACTACGGCATGTTATTACCGGTGCTGCACTATGTTGAATACCTTATCATCGGGACGCACAGGTAATGAACAAAGTAGTGCAAAAGTATAAGAGCTTCCGGCAGAAATTGCCCTGAGATAAATAAAAACAGCTATTATTAGAGCTAAACACAACGACAGTAGTATAAAGTACCCATAAGTGTCAAGACGTTGATTCGAAGAAAGCAACGCAGTTTGATCGGAATGGAAAAACAGCTATGCATAGCACACCCTGGAATAATGGGCGAACTTGAACTACAGCAGCATAGAGGGTCGATGTGCCTTCCCTTTGTCCTCCCGAACCACAAAGGTTGTAAACAATTCTCTAGCATTGAGCTATCACACGTTTCTCGTGCCGCTGCACCTAGTCCCTATTTGCGGACTCACATGCGAGTGCACTTTCTCATCAGCGGGACTATTGTTTTGCTGAACGTAAGATTACCAGGGTTACCAGCGCGAAATATGCACATGGCACACAGGAAATAGACGAGACAAGCACTATTTTTGTTCGCCGCATCTATTCCTGTCTGCCGTGTGTTATTTTTGCGCTGTTAACTTTAAGTATGCGCAATCAACTAGTTCAGTCTGCGAAATAATTAAATTTAGCTAAAGCTGTTATGACTACTTTTGCAATGGCACACGCTGTGCGTTTCGATGGCTTTACCTTACACTGGCCCTGCGAACGACGCGAAGACGACGTGGACACTGTATACCCGTGGAGCTTGCGGAGTCGTTTGAAGTCGAGCCTGCACCAAAAAGGCATAAAACACCCTTAGCCAGTGCCATACACATGTCTGTTTGATGTCACGCAGGGGCACGTTCTCTGCTTCACTGTAAGAAGCGTTTCGTCTTACAGAAGCTAGAGTTTCTGCTTATGATACTTTGGGTAACGCACTAAGTGGCTATACATGTACAGTATCTCTAAAGGCTGCACGTTCTCTTCCTCCCTTTTGGAGCAAGACCTGATGTTTTGTCGCATGCGCCTTCTGCCCCCATCTACTCTGTATAAGATGCCAGTTTCGCTTTAGAGCATTAATATATAATAAATAGATTAGATGGATAGATGGATTCTCAGACAGACAGATAGGCAGACAGATAGATAGATAGATAGATCCATAGATGAATGGATAGATAGATAGAAAGATATGGGCATGGTATGGTTGGTTAACCAAAAATTCTTTACGGTGAAGTAATGAACCAATGATGCAATACGATGCAGAATGCCACTTATTCATTCTCCTGAGAAAAGCAAAAAATGCCAAAATAGAGCAACAACTTTGAAGCCTATGCGACCAACCCCGCTTCAGCAAGGAGCATCCGTCACTCTGCAGGCTGAAGAAGGCTCAACTCTTTTGGCAAGGAATCTACCTATCGCGGGCATCTATACTAGAATGTCTTTTTAACCCTCATTGGTGGTATATTAGTCTGCGGCTGCACCCGTATGAGCGGGTATGCTTTCAAGCTCCGGTGGATGTATTTGTACTTGAACGTTATGCGTAAGCGCCCCGTATTGAAAATCAGGAGAGAGGTAAAAAGCTTTAGCTGTTAAAAATAAGGACATATAATCCGTGCGCCACAATATACATATAAAATAAAAGGTCATAGCCACACAGCGCTATTTCCACACATGACTGCATATTGAACAAATAGCTACTTTTTCTATGGTTATTATTCATTTATCACTGTTAGGCAACTGCCTTTATGAGTTTTCCTTGTTTGCCTGTAGGCGGCGTAAACACTCACGCGTGCACGCATGCTAAAAAACACAATGTCCTAACAGAGCTCTGCTGATTATCAAAATGGAAAAGAGTAGCATATCGTTTCATTATTCGCTGTAAAAGTGCAAATAATATATAAACACCCCATGTCGTTACATTCTTGGAGAAGTAAACGGGAATATTTTATTTGTTATGTAGGACTCACTTAAATGATAATCTTACCGTATCATCCATGAGCCTAATGAAGCTGAGAGCTTTGGGTGTAGTCACTTCAACTTAATCATTTCAGTTGGCTTGTTGTCGATTTGAAGCATTTTTGCTTGTTTCAAGGATTTATACGCGCCAGTAACAATGGAGGTATTGTGTCTTGAGTGTCACTGCTCTTAATTCGTATAAAAGGAATAAAATTTCTTTCTGTACAGGCATGTTTATATAAAACTACCATAAAGTATACTCGGATCGCAAAGGTACAATGGCTTGGTGTAAGGTGAGTGTGAGCTGCGAACCTCCAAGGCAGAAATCTCACGAAAGTGACTGATCTCCGATACCTTTATATACATTCGATTAAAACAAAGATGTCATTTGGTTGCCGATGCTTATTGAGTCGTGAGTCAGCCAAGTCAGCCGTGTTCGGAGAGGTGACAAAATATGCGTTATTTACATAGAGAACGGTCTTAAAAAGTACTTTTCGGGAAATCGACAATACAAATAATGACAAATGGAATCACCTAGGAAATCATGACAAACTGAAATAATAGCTTAGTATGTTTAGGACAATTCGAACTTCAGGTGCTGCTATTGTCCTGTCTGACTACAGCTGAATCATGGTTTTTCACAACGATACCTTCTTAACCATCTGACGAATAAGCGACGCCATTGTCTCGGACGATAAAATTTACTAACTTGCATATGCTAGGCGAGAATATTGCAAGAGATAAATATAATCAAACTCTTGAACAATGAGCTAGTTTTCACTACGGCAAGTCGTTTCGCACGACATGTAAAAGAAAATTAGGTTACTTTATGTGCTCGTCATTTTAACACGAAAGTATTTTATGCCGGGGTCCACCACACCTCCGCTGACGTACTTCCGTCACGGAAGTGACGTTGAAGAATAAACATTCTAAAGAGATTGTTAAGAAAGAAACCAGAAGGCAAACATCTGTGCGCAGAATCGAACCAACAACCTCTCGATTGTCAGCGCTCGGCGCTAACCACTATGGCACAGCGCGTACGTTGTTCGAGTTGCTATCGGTAAGGCATTCATATACACCACCCCCGTTTGGAAGTCTTCAGAGCTGCGAAACGTTTGCGCATTTTTGTTATCGGTGATGCAATAAGGCGACAGGCTTTCGTTGGGCGCGCTCTAATGGTCGTCGCCTCCACGAAGCGCCGCCTCCATGGAAAGTGGTCTTTCCTGTGCGCGCGCTTATCAGACACGTAATTCGGGCGAGGACTAAGATCACCATGCACGCTGCCATCTCAGCGTCTATGAAGTTAACGAGCTTTTGACACACGACGAAGGAAAAATTGTGAGAGTTGTTCGCACTTGTCTTGTGTATACTTGTACGTGTGCTAGTTTCGTGCGTTTTTTTTCTGTTCGAATAACGCGCGAATTTTTTTTCTGTTCGAATAAGGGTCGAGCTGTGACAGGTGTTAGTTCGCGCTCTTCCTGTGTATGCTAAACTGCAGTAATGACAACCATAGGTATTTATGCGTATGCAGTGATGCTGCATATTTATGCAGCGATGGCAGCCGAACAAATTTATCCCTGGATGTAGGAATTTTTAGCATCCTTCTGGGTTTTCAGGTCTTTTTGCTAAATCTAGTCGTAGGGGTCCAAAATTATGACATTGCATAGCCTGATTAAAGGCATTACTAAGTGATCACGCTCTTTGAGCGTAAATTGCTGCGAAAATGATAATTCAGGCTACCTCATGTTTTTTTTTTCTATTCCATACAGTGTTGGCGTTCTGATGAACAGCGTGAGGGCGATGACAGTTTATAACGCGACATTATTATAGTCTGAATATTGAGGAGAAATAAACTATGTTGTCGTAAGAGTAAAGGAAGCAATATCATGAGCTCCCTGAATGGTTGTTGCACTGTGAAACAAAAATTAATTTTATCTTGTGGTATGCATAAACACGTGTCAAGATTACGCTCCCTACGTGCCCTCACCGAGCAACGTCTCCATGTAAAATAACCAAGAATATTATAGGAGAGCGCAAGAAAGAGTGAAGATTTGGTAAGGTGTCACGGGTTCAACATTGCGGAAATGATGTGATGAAAAGAGACTAGAACAGTGTTCGCGTGTCTTAGTCTTTCTGGCATGCTCTTTACATGAGAGGGGAAAAGTGGCGAATAGATTTGGCCAAATGGGAAGCTGATCGAAAGTACAAAGGAAAGGCGTACCCAGCAGGCAGTAATGGAGCGTCAACCTTTATCTTCTGAAAATATTGCGACAGTGATTGCATATATGGAAAATTAAGAATAGACTACCCGCTGTAAAGCTGAATGTACATTAAATGCGCTACAGACTCGCGGTTAACCCGAATGATCACTTTTATGTCTTCAATCCGTGTGAAAAGTGAATATGTCATGCAAATCTGTCTCGGGGGCAACAGGCACCATTTGCAAGCACTTCAAATGCAACTCCACAGAACGTGTAGAAAAAAGACCTTATACGTTTAAGAAGATTCAGAAAAATTTTGCCACAGAACACACATTCTTGATACTTTGTGAAGAATCGATCAGCCTGAATGATAACATTTAAAATACACTCCAAATACTTTTCTTGCAATGTAGGGATTTTCGAAGCGTCGGTCTATAAAATAAAATGCCTCCTTGGCTTTGCACCATTGCTTATTAGACCCGCAATTTCGGAGAGGACAAAGATCTCTTCACGCGCTGCCATGGCCGCGTTTACAAAAGGAGTGTTTGCCGACACGCGACACAGGAAGAATTGTGACTGCTGTTCGCACTTGTCCTGTGTATACTTGTGCACTCTTTTTGTGCGTCTTTACGTTTCAACAGCGTGATTCAAGTGTCAAGCTGGGACAGTTAATTGTCCGCGCTCGTCCAGGGAATGCTAATTTTGCGCCTGTTTTCTGCTGGAGGTGTGCGCTGAAAGTTTAGATCTGCTTACCGTTCTTAACGTGACTTTGCAAATTGTTGGCGTTACTCATACAATGTACAACAAACGCTCAACTACCTCGGTAAAGCCACGTGTAACTTTCGTGTTATAGTGATTACTGTATAGATGATCAGCCTTTTTGCTCAGCGCCGAAAGGTACATTCTAAGTGTCATTGGAAGCAGATGGTCTATACCAAAAGCAGAAAGCGCTTTGAATTATTTAGTTTCTTAACGATACTGCAATAATTGATGACGCGAGCGCTTTCGGTTCAAAGCTAGCCAAGGAAGTTCTTGAATATTTATTTTTTAGAGCATCATTCGCAAACATTGGACGCAGGTTGCGACCTCGAGGCCTCGTCTCCTGCACCGGTGACCAGCACATAGCTGTTTTGGCATTCTTGGCGGTCCTTAAACTGCTGGCACGCTTTAATTTCAAGAAATTAGCCTACAGTATATCGGTAAGCTAACAATGTAAAGTGATGTACTAGGGCGTCTCGAGAAACACAAGACGCCAAACATGTCTAACACAATAGCCGTTCTGTAGCTTATGCTGTGTTGACCACCTTATAAAATTGTTGGTTAGGGCAAATCGCAACGAGTTATAATGTTGTGTAAGTTCTTGTGAAGCAGACAGGTAAAGGACAACTACTCTAGCTAATTACAGGGTGAAAGACGAAGTTTTGCACGAAACACGAAGCAATATAACTTCAGGAATGCAAGGAAACTGAGGGAACTGAGGGTCGGTCGGTCGGTCGGTCGGTCGGTTGAAGAACTGTATTTAGTCCAGAGAAGATGAGAATACCCCAGTCAGATGGTACCATGCGGGGCGTCACCCACGATGGCGCCGGGAGGTTCAGGCTCTCGGTGGTTTCAGAGGATCTCTGGACAGTCCTTAGCTGCCGTTCCTTTGCAGAGCTGGTGATGAGCTGGAGCCAGTGTTTCTCGTAGAGGGAGAGCTTGAGACCCCGCGCAAGTCGTGAACTGCCACGGCATGTGTTGAAGAGTGCACCTGGGATGACCACAGCGTGGGCATCGCGGGTCTATTCCGTCTAGGAACTCTCTGCACTGGCGGATTGTATTCGTCGCCTTCATTTGTTGTACAGTGAAATTTTTGATATCTGGGACAGACCTATCATGGAAACGTCTGTCGTGCAACATTTTATAAACTTTACAGACGCCAGTCTTATCCGACGAGCCCCTATTTTGTTTTGTATGCTGATCGCAAGGTTATTCAGATGGAAGGAGACAGAATGCCCAGCAAAAATGTTGCAAAACCAATGGGCAGTACGTGCGCTTCCCCTGTCGTCGTTGTTTAGAAAAAATAGTGTACGTAGTGCTATCGCTTTGACTATCGCAACACAGAGCTACATACTTCTCCGAGCTAAGATCGGACGGAATGGGACTTTCTTGTGAACACTCAACCAAAAAAAAAATCATTTAGTTCTGTTGCATGATGGTTAAAGAAGTAGACCGTCGTCGAAAATGGACAGTTGTGATGACGAAACGGTTTGCGGTCAATTAACTTCAAGAAATTTGTTGTGTTTTCTATTAAAGCGTTCAAATAACGATGTTCAAGAATTTATCTTTGGCTGCTAAGATTTTGGTCTTACGTTGTTTGGATTGTTGACGGTAATGTTCGCTATCACTATCTAATCCCGAATGGGAGGCTTTCGAGTAAAAATCAAACCCATCTACTTCGCAAAATACGTTGAAAGCATGCTATGGCCATCGGCAGTGTAGCATGACGTTTACCCTTGGTAATTGCTTAACTCTTGGTCACCATGTCACTGTGTAGACGTCTCTGACAAAATCTTGTTCCACTACGCAGTACCCTATGAAAGGAAGGAAGGAAGGAAAATAGAAGGAAAAGAACAGCAGAGAGGTTAACTACCCTATAGGCAGCCGGTTTGCTACCCTGCGCATGGGAGAGGGATGGGGGAGATGAAAGAGAGCAGAGAGGGAAGAGAGATAAACACAGCACATTCGGTAGCACACGCGCGCGCACTCATTCATAGTCCAGTCTTGTCTTTCGCGGTGTGTGACATTGCTGTTAGATCCGCTTGTTCAAGTCCGTGTCGCGTAGAAATTTCAACAGAGCTTTTGTCGCCTTCTGTTGCAATGTCTTTTCTCGGGCACTTGACAGAATAGTGTCCACAGACATTTGGCTGTTGTTGATGCGCGCAAGAACGGACGCCAGTGACTGTCTCTGGATGTCATACAACGAACAGTCGCACAGGATGTGGTGTAGCATCTCTTTGCAATGACAGGCATCGCGGAGAGCGTTGTCGGCCATTCCCATGACAAAGGAATAAGATTTCATAAATGCCACTTCTAGCCATAAGCAATGAAGAAGGGTGGCTTCTCTTCGGTTGAGTCCAGTGGGCATGCAAAGAGTCATCAACGAGGACAGGTGGTGTTGACAATTCGTCTCATTGCTTGGTGGGCACCTTAGTGAAAACGCGATTTCACGCGCAAGTCGTCGAAGATTACTGGCTGCATCGGTCCGCGAAACGGGTATGGCTTCTTCTCGTGTTCCTTCAAGAGCTGCCCGCCCGGCAGTATCGGCAAGTTCGTTTCCTATGACGCCGCTGTCACTTGGCAGCCACTGAAACGTCACATAATTCCTTTTGTCACATGAGCCACTGAAACGTCACATGATGCCCTTTGTCAAGTGAAGTGTGGAGAAGGCATCGAATTTCGAAAATAAGCTGTTCGTACGGCCCGTGACGCAGTGCTGAGAGCACTGATTGCAGGGCAGCCCTCCAGTCGCTGAAAATCGACCATTGTTGTGGTGGTTCATAATTGACCACGAAAAGTGCAGCGCACAAAGCAGCTAGTTCCGCTGCTGTAGATGCCATGGAGTGGTCAGTCCTAAAACTGATGGTAACACCTCTTGCTGGGACAACTACTGCACTTGACGAACATTGGCGGTTCGTGAAGCCATGGATATATATATATATATATATATATATATATATATATATATATATATATATATATATATATATATATATATATATATTGCCACGCTGTGTTGGTGGCAGAAGACGAGAGCGAAGAAGTTAATGGCAGCTCTGGCTGAGTAAACAGTCGTCCACTTCGAGTTCCTGTCTATCGTTTCCTCTCGCGACAGACTGGTGGAAGTGCTGGGTACTGTACTGCAACGTCTTATGCCTGCTGGTCCTGAACCAGAAGCAACCACCGCCAGTGCACCAGGATCTCCTGATATCTATCGAAGCAGCCGCATCCTTCAAGGACTACCACCACAGTACGGCCCCTTGGCAAGTTCCGTGAGGACAATGTTTGCCACATCCGCAACCCAAACCGAGCATGACCCACTCGCTAGCGTACCCTGTGTCATCAACACGCCTCGCACACCCAACCCATTCCACGGGGATGCCGGTGAGGATGTCGAAGACTGGCTTGACCATTTCGACCGGGTCGCTGCCATCAACGACTGGGACAATCGCCGTAAGTTGAAGAACGTGTATATCTCCCTCTTAGACGCGGCAAGAGTGTGGTATGAGAACCACGAAACCTCATTCACAAGTTGGCAGGAGTTCCATCGGCAGCTTCGCGAGGCGTTCAGTAACCCCGAACGGAAAGAGAGAGCGGAGCAGGCACTCTCTTCGCGATTTCAAATGCCGAACGAGAGCGTCGCCATGTTTGTCGAAGAAATGTCGCGATTGTTTCGACGGGCTGACCCCCACATGCCAGAAGACAAGAAAGTGCGCCTGCTAATGCGAGGCGTAAAGGAGCAACTTTTTGCGGGCCTTGTGCGCAACCCTCCTACGACCGTGTCCGAGTTCATACGTGAGGCCACAATTATGGAGCGCATGCTTCGGCAGCGGGTGTCGCAGTATGAGCGTCAGACGGCCATGTCCGCTGCGTGCTCACTTATACCAGGAGGTGATAACAGGGAGGTCCTCACAGAACTCGTACGGCAAGTTGTACGAGAAGAACTTCGGAAATTTTATGCAGCGTCCCCTCCCAGTAGCGCTGCTCTTACGGACGTCGTTCGGAACGAAATCAGGCAGTTCGTTCACTCTGCACCACCATCGCAAGTCGAACCTCTCACGCTTTCCTACGCGGATGCCCTACGCGTCTCTACGCCACCGACGGCACATTTTGTTCATGCACCTACCGGGACCCCCAGACGCTTTCAAAGTCCAGCCCGTCGCCTGCCTTCTCAGACCGATTTTCGTCCTGGCCCGCGGAAGTCCACCGTCTGGCGTGCACCCGACAATCGTCCTTTGTGCTACCATTGTGGCGAAGTTGGACACATGTACCGTGACTGTTACTACCGACGAATAGGCCTACGCGGATTCCACCCAGATGCTCGTTGTCCACGCTATGGTGAGCGCCCACAGGAAATTGCGAATTACTTGGAGGGTAGTCATCACGCCCCTGTCCCGCCGCGACGACAGTCACGGTCACCATCACCCCGTCCGTCCACATAAACGCACCGCGCCCGACCCGCCTTTGGGTCCCCTGGTGTCAGTGGCGCAAGCCCACGCCGGGGAAACTGAAAACGGCGACCTCCGGAGGTGAGGCCGCTGTCACGCGAACCGACAAATACCCTCCGCCGCTGCCTTACGACGTGCCGTTAAAGCCTGTTTGTGAAACCGCCAACAGAACGTCCGCTGCCATTACTGTTTCCGTCGACTGTTATCCGGTGACTGCGCTTGTCGACACGGGAGCTGATTACTCGGTGATGAGTGCTTCATTGGCCACTCGTCTACACAAGGTGCTGACAACGTGGGACGGCCCTCAACTAATCACCGCTGGAGGACACCTCGTATCCCCAATAGGAAGGTGCACCGCCAGGCTTGAGATTTGTGCGTCGGCTTTTGTAGCATCATTCCTTGTACTGCCCAATTGTTCTCGGCCGGTCATTTTGGGCATGGATTTTCTGCAAGAGTATGGAGCGATAATTAATCTGCGTGATTTGTTCGTCAGTTTTGTTAACTGTGTTTCTCCAGATTCCGACATCGCGAACGAACATCGTGGCGTGGCCTTACGCGTAGTCGATGATTGCGTCACGTTGCCACCTCGCAGTAGTATCTTCGTGCTTGTTGAGTGTCCACGGGAGCAGTCGATTACGGGCATCGCCGAAAGTAACCTGACGTTATTGCTTGATAGGGAAGTGGCAATTGCTCGAAGCCTCATTCAACTGCGAAATGGCCAGACTATGGTTTTAGTTACGAACTTCAGTGGAGAACACAGGCATTTTGCGAAACGCACAGCCATAGCTTACTTGGAGGCATTGGATGATTTGGACGCCTTCCCTTTGATTACGACGATCTCGACTGAGAACAGCTGCGATACTGACGTGACTAGTCGCCTCAACGTCAATCGCCAGTTGGAAGAACCTAAGAGGGCAAGGCTCCTCAGTCTCCTCTCATCCTTTAGTGACTGTTTTGCCACTACTTCGAAAGTCCGGCAGACTCCTTTAATCAAGCACAGAATTATCACTGAGCCCAACGTGCAACCCGTGCGCCAACATGCTTACCGCGTGTCGCAGAAGGAGCAAGATGCCATACGTCATCAAGTAAAACAAATGCTCGACGACGACGTAATTCAACCATCGACTAGTCCTTGGGCGTCACCAGTTGTTCTGGTTAAAAAGAAAGATGGTTCATTACGATTCTGCGTCGACTACCGCAAACTGAACAAGATAACGAAAAAAGACGTATATCCTCTTCCTCGTATTGATGACTCCTTGGATCGCCTGCGACACGCCCGTTACTTCTCTTCCATGGATCTCCGTAGCGGATATTGGCAGATTGAAGTAGATGAACGGGACCGAGAAAAAACAGCGTTTATTACACCGGATGGTCTCTATGAATTTAAAGTACTCCCTTTTGGCCTGTGCTCCGCTCCAGCTACGTTCCAACGAATGATGGACACAGTTTTATGTGGCTTGAAGTGGTACTCTTGTTTAGTGTATTTAGACGACGTAGTCGTTTTTTCTACAACTTTTGAACAGCACATTGAGCGGCTTGAGGCGGTTCTTCTGGCTATTCGCACTGCCGGCCTCTCTCTGAAACCGGAAAAGTGTTGTTTTGGATATGAGGAACTGAAATTCCTTGGCCACATTGTCAGCAGCAGTGGTGTTCGCCCCGATCCTGACAAGGCTATGGCAGTTGCTTTGTTCCCGATACCGAAAACAAAGCATGATGTACGCCGCTTTCTGGGACTTTGTGCTTATTACCGCCGCTTCGTGCCAAACTTTTCGAAAATCGCCGACCCTCTACAACAACTCGTCAAGGATGACGTCGCCTTCGTCTGGGGTCCCAAACAATCCAGCGCTTTCCGCGACCTTCAACAACGCCTACAAACGCCACCGATCCTAGGTCACTTCGACACCGAAGCAGACACAGAAGTCCGCACTGACGCGAGCAACCTTGGCCTCGGAGCTATTCTTGTGCAATATCAAGATGGCGTGGAACGCGTCATCGCCTACGCTAGCCGCACGTTGTCATCTGCGGAGAAGAACTACTCGACGACTGAAAAAGAATGTCTGGCGGTTGTATGGGCCATAACGAAATTCAGGCCCTACTTGTACGGACGCCCCTTCCGAATCGTAAGTGACCACCACTCTCTCTGCTGGCTAGCGAATCTGAAAGATCCTTCGGGCCGTCTCGCAAGATGGAGCCTTCGGTTACAAGAGTTTGATATAACGATGGTTTTCAAGTCTGGCCAGAAACACACCGACGCTGACTGTCTTTCCCGCGCACCCGTCGAGGTCGCTGAAGAAGGCAATAATGAAGACTTCAGCTGCCTTGCTATTCTCGCATCATTAAATGTGGCTGAGCAGCAACGCGAAGACTTAGAATTGCAACCACTGATCGAATACCTTGAGGGACGTCGCCCACAACCCCCACATCAGTTCGTGCGTGATTTGTCATCTTTCTGTTTACGCGAAGGCATTCTCTACAAGCGCAACTTTCATTAAACGAAAACTGTTTACCTCCTCGTCGTTCCTGCTGCTCTCCGCGATGATGTTTTGCGTGCTAGTCACGACGAGCCATCGTCAGGGCATCTTGGCTTCGCGCGTACTCTGGCGCGGATCAAGAACAAATACTACTGGCGGAAACTTACGAAAACCGTCCGGCAGTACGTCAAGACATGCACAGCCTGTCAGCGCCGCAAAACTCCAACGACGAAACCAGCCGGTCTGCTTCAGCCTTTGCGACCCCCCCACGAACCTTTTGAAAAGGTCGGGATGGATTTTCTCGGCCCATTTCCGAAGTCTACGGCTGGTAACCGCTGGATTGTGGTTGCCACCGATTACTTGACCAGATACTGCGAAACACAAGCCGCCCAGCGAGCAACTGCTTCCGAGGTGGCTGACTTCTTCATCAAAAACATTCGTTCTCCGCCATGGTGCTCCCGCTGTCGTCATCACAGATCGTGGTACTGCTTTTACGGCACAGTTGCTCCGACAGATCCTGTTTCTGAGCGGCACAACGCACCGAACAGCAACTGCGTACCACCCACAGACTAACGGGTTAACCGAACGTCTTAACAAAACGATCGCAGATATGCTTTCGATGTATGTCGCTAAGGATCAGAAGAATTGGGATGAAATCCTCCCGTATATAACATTTGCCTACAATACGGCTTTGCAGGAAACCACCGGCTTTGCTCCTTTTCGTCTGGTTTACGGCCGCGACGTCACCACAATGCTTGACACCATGCTGCAACCAACTCTGCCGGACACGATCACCCCGGACGCAGATGTATTTGTTCAGCGTGCCGAAGACGCCCGGCAGCTGGCGCGCTTTCGCATTTTATCGCGGCAAAATCAAGATGCTCTCCGGTACAACACCCACCACAGAGCAGTAATATACGAACCCGGAGACCTAGTCTGGGTTTGGACTCCTATACGTCAACGTGGACGCTCAGAAAAATTGTTATGTCGGTACTTCGGACCCTACCGAGTTCTTCATCGCCTCGGCGAAGTGAACTACGAAGTTGTCCCAGCAGACACGTCGCACCGTTCTCGCAGACCCCGCTCCTCGGATGTGGTTCACGTCTCCAGGATGAAGCCGTACTATTCTCGTTGACTGCAAGACAAGAACTTTGTGATGTGGCAATATCCTTCAAGACAATTGCACATTACTTTCTTGCCTGTTTATTTTTCATCTCGTTCTTTTTCTTTTCAATGGACACAGACATTTCTTACTACCTTTCGTTGTTTTTCGGAGCCATGGCATTCATTCGATGCTTCTTCTTCTTTTTTTTCATTGGGGAGAGGGTAATGCCACGCTGTGTTGGTGGCAGAAGACGAGAGCGAAGAAGTTAATGGCAGCTCTGGCTGAGTAAACAGTCGTCCACTTCGAGTTCCTGTCTATCGTTTCCTCTCGCGACAATATATATATATATATATATTGTTACGTCTACGAGGAGTTTATTCGAAGCAGACGTAACGGTCGACTCGACGGTATACCGCAGTGAACGGGCAGCAGCGAGCTTTTGCCACCAACCGAACGTCCTCTTCTTCTGCTACCACCATGTTCCCCGCTACACAGGTGCACATACCTAAATTACACTTGTGGTAACACTTCCCTACACGCAGACGAAGCCCACTGGGCGATTCAAACAGTCTCTCGAGGAATAAAGCGCTTCAAACGTGCAACATGGACAAGTTCAGTTTTTGCAGACCGTCGGCCGTTTGAATGGAGACGCGCTATGCGGTAACTGATACGGTCTACAACAAGATAAGGCCGCATATAGTGCGCTACCAGTTTCTCGCTCAAACTGCGTTTTTTAGTTGGTGTCCACAGAACACTAGGTCGCCGCGATTGTACGTCACGTGTCGGCGTCGGCGTTCAAAATGTGCCTTCGAGCGATCTTGCGAAGCAAGAGTGCGCAAATAAGCAAGGCGTCTAGCTTCTTCTGCCCGACAGATGATCTCGGATATGCAGGGATCATGGTGGTCCAAACACGGGAAGATGGTATTCAGGGTATGATGAGGTGGTCGAGCATATAGAAGAAAGAAAGGACTGTAGCCGGTAGTTTCATGCTGAGCGGTGTTGAATGCATATGTAATAAAGGGTAGAATACTGTCCCAGTCCTTGTGATCGGATGCAACATGCATAGACAGCATGTTCGAGAGAGTTCTGTTCCTTTCGTTTAGTTAGACCGTTCGTTTGGGGATGGTATGGCGTAGAGTGCCGAAACCTTGAAGCACAGACACGAAGCATCTCTTCCATCACGTCTGCTGTGCATTGTCGGCCATGGTCACTGATTACGATTTTGGGAGGTCCATGTCGAAGAATTACAAAACGTAGCATGAAGGAAGACACATCAGCTGCAGTTGCCGATGGTATGGCAGCTGTCTCGCAGTACCGTGTTAAATGGTCGGTGCAAACGACTATCCAGTGATTTCCATCAGAAGACCGGGGAAAGGGTCCAAGGAAGTCAATCCCGACTTGCTCGAATGGAGTTCTAGGGGGCGACACCGGATGTAATCGCCCTAAAGGAGCACTTGTTGGGCGCTTATGACGTTGACACTCGTTACAGCTAGACACGTATTGTTCCGTCGTCTGGCGCATTTTGGGCCAGTAGAATCTTTCTTGAAGACGGCACAGAGTTTTCGCTGTGCCTAGATGACCGGATGTGGGGTCATCATGCATAGCCTGCAAACATAAACGCGAAGACTCTTCGGAATAACCAGAAGATATCGTGAGCCGGTGTTGGTGTAGTTCTTTTTGTAAACTAGCCCGTCTCGGTTGCAGAAGTGCGTAGGCGATGATTTTGGTTCGGTAGCAAGAAGCTGTTGTATGGTGCTGTCCCTTGGTTGCTCATCCTTAAAGGTCTTGTTATCGGGAAATGGTTGGTCGAGTGATGCAATGTAGGTATCGAAGGTGTCCGCGTCACATTCCGTCGTTGGAAGCGGTAGTCGCGAAAGACAATCCGCGTCAGCGTGACGTCGGCCGCTTTTATAGGAAACCGTGAAGTCATATTCTTGTAGACGAAGTGCCCAGCGCGCCAGCCGACCAGATGGGTCACGCAGGTTGACCAACCAGCAGAGAGAATGATGGTCTGTCACGACGGTAAAGGGGCGTCCGTACAGGTAGGACCGGAAGCGCTGCACTGCGAAGACTACTGCAAGACATTCTCGCTCTGTGACGGTGTAGTTACGCTCGGACTTGCTGAGCGAGCGGCTTGCATACGCTACGACGTGTTCTTGATTATCCAAGCGTTGAACCAGGACAGCACCTACACCAATACCGCTGGCGTCTGTGTGAATCTCAGTGGGAGCGAGAGGATTGAAGTGGCGAAGAATCGGATGGGACGTCAAAAGAAATTTCAACTCCGAAAAAGCACACTCGCATTCCGGGGTACAGTCAAACTGCGCACCTTTCTGAAGCAGACACGTGAGCGGGTATGCGATATTGGCAAAGCCAGGAATGAATCGGCGAAAGTATGAACAAAGCCCCAAAAAGCTTCGCAGTTCTTTCACCGAGCTTGGCTGCTTAAATGCCTCCACTGCGGCCGTCTTGGCGGGATCCGGTCTTATGCCTTCTTTGTTTACTAAGTGTCCAAGGACGAGTGTTTGGCGCTCTCCAAAACGACATTTCTTTGAGTTCAGCACCAAGCGTGCTTTGCTTTGACAGTCCAGTACGAGGCCAAGGCGCGTGTTGTGCTCACAAAAGGTGCGCCCAAAAATTACAACGTCGTCCAAGTAACACATACACACTTCCCACTTCAATCCACGCAGAATATTGTCCATAAATCGCTCAAAAGTTGCGGGCGCGTTGCAGAGTCCGAACGGCATGACATTGAATTGAAATAGTCCATCTGTTGTAACAAATGCCGTTTTATCCTTGTCTTCCTCGTGCATTGGAATCTGCCAGTAGCCTGACCTCAGATCCACAGACGAAAAGTAAGAGGCCGATGATAGACAGTCGATAGCATGATCAATCCGCGGGAGTGGGTATACGTCTTTTTTAGTGATGGCGTTGAGACGGCGGTAGTCAACACAAAATCGCCATGTCCCATCCTTCTTCTTCACTAGAATTACTAGAGCGGCCCACGGACTACATGATTCTTGAATTACATTTTGGTTGAGCATCTCGCAAACCTGTTCATTGATGACTGCGCGTTCCGAAGGCGATACACGATATGCTTTTTGTCGGAGAGGTCTGTGCGATGCCGTGTCAATACGGTGCTTTATACGAGAAGCAGGGAATGACGGTGAATCCTGCTGAGCAAAATCAAAAATACCGGCATGTTTGCGCAGAATACTCGCCAGTTCATTACGTTCCTTGGTGCTGAGTGACTTATCAATCATAGCCATAATGGTGGTGTCCCTGGCATGCAGATTATCGCAACGGGTCTTATCCGGGGAATCATTGCTTTCTGCGAGGGCGGCAAGCGAGAATACTTGGTGTTCACGAATCTCTGCAAGTTTCAGACCCTTCGGCAGCACTGTAGGTTCATAAGAGCAGTTAATCGCCCATAAACCAGTATGTCCTTGCGCTACCGATAATGTACAGTAGGGTATTAAAGCTGTCTTCTTTATGCAACTGAGATGTACGGGCTCCACAGTTGCGTCAAATGTTTTCTCGCTTGCAGGTGAACAGTCAACAGGGACACATTTTGCAGACAACGGCGGCACAGTTGTGTCCACAGACACGCAAAGAGCACTTTCTTGAGAGGGCGAGTTTTCCATAAACGAAACTGGGATATGAGAATCTACTGTAATTTGTCCTGTGCGGCAATCAACAGTAGCACCACTTAGCTTCAAGAAATGGAGTCCTAGAATGACGTCATGCGTAGTATGAGGGAGAACGGCAAACTGTGCGACAAAGTTCTGGCATGTCAAACTAACAGTCACAGTGCAGACACCAACAGGTTGTAACACCTCTCCGCTCACTCCACGAAACGTATCAGGACGGTCCCAACGAAACATAACCTTTCGTCCAAGAAGGCGGGTGAAAACTAAACTCATCACTGACACGCTTGCACCTGTCCACCAACGCCATCGTCGGTACACCATCGATAAGCACTCGAACCTTATTTCTAAACATGGAAGCTAACGGAGGTATATCTGTTGAAATCGAAGACTGTCCAGCGACCTCACCTCCAACGGCCGCGCCGGCTAGTTTTCCGTAGGAGGCGAGGAGTGGCGGCGCCGAGAAGACGGTGATCGGTTGGCGCGAGGGGCAGGTGGTGGTGTCACACTGCGGTAAGAGGCCGGAGATTGGTTTTGTAGCGGTCCTGGGATCTCGTAAGACGCGCTTCCCGGAAATGGCGGTGCTCGGGTAACGCCAGAACGGTTAAATCTCGGTGATCGGTCATATCATGGCGGCTGCCGGTAGTTGCAATACTTGGCAATGTGTCCTTCGAAGCCACAGTTGTAACAGACTGGTAGAGGACGCTCGCCGAACCAATGCTGGGACCGCTCAGCTGTGAAGGGTCGGTGACGAGCTTGTTGCGCGGGGGCTGCCCACCTCTGTGTGGCGGGGCCGTGCCGAAGGCGTTGGCCATATCGCTGGTCGGCTACGAATGAGTCACGACGTGGCCGTGGATTTCCAGTTTCGCCGATGTCTGCCACACATACCGATGGTGGCAAAGGAGCTGATGGTGCCGCCGTGTAGTAGGGTGGATTGGTAGGTGGATGAGGAATGGTTTCGTCAACCCTACCACCTTGTCGTTGCAGCTCTTCACGCACAATTGTCCGAATAGTAGCGGCAAGGTCGGTGGGCGGGCTCACGTCGACGCTGGCAACCGTTGTCACATTTGCCAGCCTACCAAATTTCGGGGCGATGCGACGAGTCTTCAATTTTTCAAACGTGCGGCAGTGATTTTGGACGTCGGAGGCAGAAGTGAGGTCATCCCTGCCTATCAGAAAATTGTAAACGTCTTCTGCTATGCCTTTCAATAGGTGTCCGACCCTGTCTTCTTCAGACATCTGTGGGTTTATAATCTTGCAAAACTTAAGAACGTCCTCTATATAGGCAGTGCAGGTTGCTCCAGGAGTCTGGGCTCTTCCAGCAAGAGTCCGCTCCGCACTTTTTTTCTTGAGTCGGAGTCACCAAAACACTTCTTGAGTTCTTGAGCAAAAATAGTCCATGTTGTCAAGGACTCTTCGTGGTTTTCATACCACATAAGGGCAGTGTCCGTGAGAAACAGCGCGACGTTTTCCAGCTGATCGATAGAGTTCCAGTGGTTGTACCGGCTCACCCTTTTGTAGTGCGTTAGCCGCGCGTCCACATCTTCTCCTGCCATTCCCGCGAACGCGCGGGGTTCCATGTAGTGATGCCTTGGTGTAGCCAGTGTAGATTGGCGCGAAGTCGAGGCGGTTGATTCCTGACCTTCGCTCTGGGCCATGACGACTGTTGTCGGCGGCAGACCGGCAAGACGACACGACGGCTCCGGCGAACTCCGAACAGCTGTAGCTCCGTGGTACGTCGATGTGTCGTACCCAGCACCTACACCACTCTGTTACGTCTACGAGGGGTTTATTCGAAGCAGACGTAACGGTCGACTCGACGGTACACCGCAGTGAACGGGCAGCAGCGAGCTTTTGCCACCAACCGAACGTCCTCTTCTTCTGCTACCACCATGTTCCCCGCTACACAGGTGCACATACCTAAATTACACTTGTGGTAACAATATATATGCACAGTGACCACTCTCGTGTTACACGTGGGTACGAATGACATAGCATCCTCCTCAGCCACTGTGGTGTTTCAAAAATACAAGGACATGGTGAGCCGAATCGTGGAGCAGCGGCCGGAGATTAAGAAGATCTTCACCACATTGGTGCTACCGAGGGCCCCAGACCGCAGGCGCGCGTGCCTCAACCGGCCCTTCGTCGCACGGTTCAACAGAGAAGCGGGCCACTTCAACCACCTCCTTCGATTGCACGGTCGTCGAAGCGGGGCTCTCTTCTACATCGATCACGCCTTGGAATGGCTTCCGCCTGGCCGGGTTCTGGCGGCCGATAGTATACACCCAAGTTTTGAGGGTGTTGCCCTCATCGCCAGCCACCTGAGATCGCTGCTTCTGCGAAATATGGTGAGGTCGCCGTCAACCTGGCTTGACCATGCACCATTAGGTCTGGCGGGCCCACCGAGAGAACATTGTCATTCCCGGAATGAGAACCCCAGCATCCGCGAAGCAAGCGGGATCCCATGCCGACGATCATCACCACGAGCGCCGAGGGGTGCTCCTCATAGATCAAGAAGCAAGAGCCCCTACAACACGACTCGGGGCCACCCAGAGGCTTCCGGTGACAGTGCTCCTCCCCCACGCAGGGACTGACTCAACAACCCGTCAGGTACGGTTCGCTCCAGCACATATTGGTCTCGTGATTTCATGGCCTTAAGAAAGAATGTTGATAAGCGCGTGAGGTTTGAAATGCATGCTTCAAACATTAAAACCTATATTTCATCGGGATTCGCACCAAAGGGTCTCACTGTTCAACTGCAACCCGCAATGAATAACTTCAACAAAAATGAGCAGCGGCAATGGAGCAATATCTTAAAAGATGCATCTATTAGACTTACACAGGTCGTAATACAACACAGTACACGTAAGGCAACGGAACTTAAAGAGGAACAAAAGGCGCGACTAAAACAGTCAAGTTTAACGCAGTCAGAAACAGAAGAGCTGGCCAAATACGAAGGAACAAAGAGATTGACCATTCAGGGCAAGAAGGACAAGAAATTGAGGCGAGACGGTGCGTGGCCGACTTTAAATTACTCCGCCAGCAATCCTCCCGCAACGTATACAGATCAACCTGTTACCTCTCATCAATCTCCACAAAAGAGCACCGATGTCACCAATGTGGTTAACCTTTCCGGCAAATCTTTGACACCTGCGCAAACAAAGCTGCTATCAAAAGGTCTAACCATCTGCCCCGCCTCTGGCAAAATTGATGAGTTTAAACTTTACCAAGATTTGGACAGCTTTGCCAGAACCATGCGTCTAAAAGAATATTTTCATCATCGAAGCAACACGCAACAAAATCAATTTTCAGATAAATCTTCGACTCCAAGTGAACAATGAGACAAATATCTAGACATGTACATTTCAGCCGTCCAGGGGGATATAATCAGGGAATATGAAAAGCGCCGACCCATTCGCAACAATCTGTCCAAAGAGGAGCGGGAGGCTTTGCGCAGTTTAAGTGACAGCCAGAGCATCGTTATTAAACCAGCTGATAAGGGTAGTGCTGTGGTTGTACTCGACAGGACTGACTACATCAAAGAAGGGCTTCGCCAACTGGCAGATGAAAATTTCTATAAACAACTTCCTTGTGATCCGACAGAGGAGTATGAAAGTACTATTAAGGCCTCACTAATATCATTACGTAAAAGTGGGAAGATAACCTACCCTATGCTTAAAAGTATGTCACCTGGCAAATCGTCTCCCGGGCGTTTCTATTTACTACCCAAAATTCACAAGACTAACAATCCCGGCCGATCCATAGTTTCCAGCAACGGTACTGCTACTGAAAAAATTTCTAGTTTCATTGACTCTCTGATTAAGCACATCCCACAATCATTCCCATCATACATCAAAGATACCAGCCACTTCCTTCGAGAAGTCTCAAAACTTGTGGTACCTCTAGATTGCTATTTGGTCACCATGGATGTCTCATCACTGTACACAAACATTCCCCACACCGAAGGAATCGCCACCACAGTCGCCGCCTATGGAAAAAGTAAATCGACGAGTGAATTCGACGAAAGCGCTTTAGAGGTGCTCCTAAATCTGGTACTTAAACACAATAACTTTGAATTCGACCAAAACCATTATCTGCAAGTAAACGGAACTTCCATGGGAACCAAAATGGCCCCAAATTACGCAAATATTTTCATGGCCTCTTTGGAGATTCCTTTCCTCGAAATTCTCCATTCAAACCTATATTTTACCGACGCTTCCTCGATGATATATTCTTCGTGTGGGCCGATAGTGTACATAATCTTTCCAAATTTATTTCCGGTTTCAACTCCGTGCATCCTTCGATAACATTCACGCACACGTATTCGCAGAAGAGTGTTCACTTTCTGGATGTCACTGTATCACTCAGTGGCACCACCATATCTACTTCCCTGTATAAAAAACCAACAGACCGCCAACAGTATCTGCATTTCCATAGCAGTCACCCCCATCACTGCAAAACAGGTGTTCCTTACTCTCAAGCCCACAGATACAGAAGAATTTGCTCTGAAATCACGCAATTTGACACCCACGCACAGGAATTGAGAACAGCGTTCTTGCGTCAAAAGTACCCCGAAAAAATAATTGACAATGCAATTGAGCGCGCTCGCTCTTTGGACCGAGAATCAACAATGGGAGAAAAAGGTAGGAATAAAGATGATATAACTTCAGGGGCAAATTTAATCCTCACATACTGCGCCGCCGCCCCTCAGGTGAATTCTATACTAAACCGCCACTTCAACATACTTAAACAGAGTAGTCGGCTCTCTGCCTTTTTTCAGACTCCGCCCAAGGTGGTTTACCGAAGAAATAAAACCTGAGAGACTTACTGGTCAGGGCGAAAACACACAAATCCGACCACCATCAGGGCTGTAGACCGTGCGGGCAACCTCGCTGCAGAGTGTGCACACACATGGTGACCACAGATACGGCCGAAGCCTCCTGTTCAGACTATGTGTACAAAATTAAAGACGACCTAAACTGTGACTCAGCCAATGTGGTATACAAAATTCGCTGTGAGGTGTGCAAACAGGAATATATTGGACACACGGAAACCGCGTTCCGTTTGCGTTTCAACAACCACAGGGCACACGTAAAGAGCCTCCCCAATTTGCCGTTCTCCAAACATATCAATCTTCCTGGTCACTCTTTCGAACGCGTAAGTGTCATACTCCTACAATCCGGCTTCCAGAACACACGGGAGCGCGAACAGCGGGAGTCATACTTTATAAAGAAATTCAGATCACTTACCCACGGAATCAACGAGAGCCCTGGGCGACTGACGTGTCTCCGCGACGTTTCGTGAAACACAGAAATTGAATTACTCAATTAATTTAATAATACATACGGGAAGTCGCACACGTAAGTTGGTCAATATAGAGAAACTAAACGAATTCGATGCTACGTGAACCAAACGGCGTGTGTTAGTACTATTAGACTTTATTTTCATTTCTGAGTATTTTTTAGTATTATTTATTTTTATATATTTTTTTGTTACGTTTTTGTTTGTTCATCCTTTACAAGAATACCCATTCATTTATTTTCAGTATGACTGGTTGTACACTTTTCTGCAAGAGAGGGCAGGTGGAGGGAGGGGGAGAGGGCACATTAGCTTTCCAACGTGGCCATGATTTTCCGAAAGCTGGAGCGGGGTCGTATGCTTCTTGTGTGTGTGTGTGTGTGTGTGTGTGGTCCGATGCCGCGGGCCAGCCGCCGAACCACGTGAACTTAAACTCGATCCATGTGTAGGATGCGAGTAAGCGGCAACATGTTCCACATTTTCCGTTTTTTTGGTCGCCTCCGCTGGCGGCGCGTCTTACCTATACCCAGTAACAATGCCAGAATTACCCGCCTCGTTTCCGGCGGCTCTCCGTGGCTTCCTTTCTAGTCTCCTCTCCTTCTTCTGCTTCTTGTTGTCTGTTGCTACCTCGTTCGCCCGCTTTTGTCTTTTTTTTGAGGGTCTTTAAAACTGTGAGGGTGACCATCTGCTACGGGAACTTGTATCATTTCGCTTACATCCTCCGAAGAAGGCTGGTCCACCAGCCGAAACTGTTAGGATTAAATAAATATTTTATTGTTTTGTTTCCTATACTGCACTATTCTCGAAGTTTATAACTTTTATTACGGTAGCCGGAAGAAACTCTGATCATCTATTTCATCTATTTTATACTCATAGCTACTGCAAGTGCTGCAAGCAAACAGTTAACATGGAAGTTCCCCCACCATCCCTCAACGACAGCCATCATCGGTGACTCTCAAGCAAAGTATCTCTACAACCATTTTGACCCCCGTCGAACAAACACGCCCGTCTTCGTGACTCAATCTGGACTGATTATGCAGGAAGCACTTTCACTGCTGGACTTTATTCACGCACAGTGACCACTCTGGTGTTACACGTGGGTACGAATGACATAGCATCCTCCTCAGCCACTGTGGTGTTTCAAAAATCAAGGACATGGTGAGCCGAATCGTGGAGCAGCGGCCGGAGATTAAGAAGATCTTCACCACATTGGTGCTACCGAGGGCCCAGACCGCCGGCGCGCGTGCCTCAACCGCCCTTCGTCGCACGGTTCAACAGGGAAGCGGGCCACTTCAACCACCTCCTTCGATTGCACTGTCGTCGAAGCGGGACTCTCTTCTACATCGATCACGCCTTGGAATGGCTTCCGCCTGGCCGGGTTATGGTGGCCGATGGTACACACCCAAGTTTTGAGGGTGTTGCCCTCATCGCCAGCCACCTGAGATCGCTGCTTCTGCGAAATATGGTGAGTTCGCCGTCAACCTGGTTTGACCATGCACCCATTAGGTCTGCCGGGCCCACCGAGAGAAACATTGTCATTCCCGGAATGAGAAACCCCAGCATCCTCGAAGCAAGCGGATCCCATGGCCGACGATCATCACCACGAGCGCCGAGGGGTGCTCCTCATAGATTCAAGAAGCAAGAGCCCCTACAACACGACTCGGGGCCACCCAGAGGCTTCCGGTGACAGTGCTCCTCCCCCACGCAGGGACTGACTCAACAACTCGTCAGGTACGGCCCGCTCCAGCGCATATTGGTCTCGTGATTTCATGGCCTTAAGAAAGAATGTTGATAAGCGCGTGAGGTTTGAAATGCATGCTTAAAACCTTAAAACATATATTTCATCGGGATTCGCACCAAAGGGTCTCACTGTTCAACTGCAACCCGCAATGAATAACTTCAACAAAAATGAGCAGCGGCAATGGAGCAATATCTTAAAAGATGCATCTATTAGGCTTACACAGGTCGCAATACAACACAGTACACGTAAGGCCGCGGAACTTAAAGAGGAACAAAAGCGCGACTAAAACAGTCAAGTTTAACGCAGTCAGAAAACAGAAGAGCTGGCCAAATACGAAAGAAAAAAGAGATTGATCATTCAGGGCAAGAAGGACAAGAAATTGAGGCGAGACGGTGCGTAGCCGACTTTAAATTACTCCGCCAGCAATCCTCCCACAACGTATACAGATCAACCTGTTACCTCTCATCAATCTCCACAAAAGAGCACCGATGTCACCAATGTGGTTAACCTTTCCGGCAAATCTTTGACACCTGCGCAAACAAAGCTGCTATCAAAAGGTCTAACCTTCTGCCCCGCTCTGGCAAAATTGATGAGTGTAAACTTTACCAAGATTTGGACAACTTTGCCAGAACCATGCGTCTAAAAGAATATTTCATGATCGAAGCAAGCACGCAACAAAATCAATTTTCTGATAAATCTTGGACTCCGAGTGAACAACGAGACAAATATCTAGACATGTACATTTCAGCCGTCCAGGGGATATAATCAGGGAATATGAAAAGCGCCGACCCATTCGCAACAATCTGTCCAAAGAGGAGCGGGAGGCTTTGCGCAGTTAAGTGACAGCCAGAGCATCGTTATTAAACCAGCTGATAAGGGTGGTGCTGTGGTTGTACTCGACAGGACTGACTACATCAAAGAAGGGCTTCGCCAACTGGCAGATGAAAATTTTCTATAAACAACTTCCTTGTGACCGACAGAGGAGTATGAAAGTACAATTAAGGCCTCACTAATATCATTACGTAAAAGTGGGAAGATAACCTACCCTATGCTTAAAATGATGTCACCTGGCAAATCGTCTGCCGGGCGTTTCTATTTACTACCCAAAATTCACAAGACTAACAATTCCCGGCCGACCCATAGTTTCCAGCAACGGTACTGCTACTGAAAAAATTTCTAGTTTCATTGACTCTCTGATTAGGCACATCCCACAATCATTCCCATCATACATCAAAGATACCAGCCACTTCCTTCGAGAAGTCTCAAAACTTGTGGTACCTCTAGATTGCTATTTGGTCACCATGGATGTCTCATCACTGTACACAAACATTCCCCACACCGAAGGAATCGCCGCCACAGTCGCCGCCTATGACAAAGGTAATCGACGAGTGAATTCGACGAACGAAAGCGCTTTAGAGGTGCTCCTAAATCTGGTACTTAAACACAATAACTTTGAATTCGACCAAAACCATTATCTGCAAGTAAACAGAACTTCCCATGGGAACCAAAACGGCCCCAAATTACGCAAATATTTTCATGGCCTCTTTGGAGATTCCTTTCCTCGAAAATTCTCCATTCAAACCTATATTGTACCGACGCTTCCTCGATGATATATTCTTCGTGTGGGCCGATAGTGAAAACTAATCTTTCCAAATTTATTTCCGGTTTCAAACTCCGTGCATCCTTCGATAACATTCACGCACCACGTATTCGCAGAAGAGTGTTCACTTTCTGGATGTCACTGTATCACTCAGTGGCCCACCATATCTACTTCCCTGTATATAAAAAACCAACAGACCGCCAACAGTATCTGCATTTCCATAGCAGTCACCCCATCACTGCAAAACAAGTGTTCCTTACTCTCAAGCCCACAGATACAGAAGAATTTGCTCTGAAATCACGCAATTT